>JANIEQ010001286.1:0-13795 GCA_024708375.1 Oxalis stricta | reverse complement strand
ACGAAAAAAGAAAAAATTCACAAATCAATTTTCTGATAACAACAATGGCGGATCTTCAACATAGAGGACGCGCTACCACTTCCGCCACCGGAGCACCACCGGCATCCCGCCGAACAGTCAAGTTCATAACAGCAGCCACGATCGGCGCAGGTCTTCTGTTCCTCGCCGGCCTAACATTGACCGGAACGATCATAGCTCTGATCCTAGCAACTCCGGTGCTCGTCATTTTTCAGTCCCGTCCTCGTCACGGCGGCGAGTCACGATTTGTCTTGCTGATATCAGGATTCGTGTTCTCCGGCGGGTATGGTCGTGGCGGCAATATCAACTCTGGCGTGGATTTATAATTACGTGACGGGGAAGCATCCGATGGGAGCGGATAAGTTGGACCATGCAAGGCAAATGATAGCCCGATAAGGCGAGGGACGTGACCGAGGAAAGCTAGGGAATATGGTCAATATGTGCAACAGAAAGCCTCCGAGGCTACTCAAACTCGACTTCCTGAAAAAATAACGGGCCGGGTCGGGGTCGGGGATCAGGAGGTGTGGCTTGCTTGTTTGTGTTATTAATGTGCTAGTATCTTCCTTTTCTTATGTAATCGGGTAATGAGTTTCGGGTCGGATCGTATGAATCAATGTCTCTGGTTTTTTATTTCCTTTGTGGATTTTGTAGTTAATAAATTAATCTTCATTTCATGAATTTCTCGACCATTACATAATTTACTTTTGGACTAAGAGAAACTAATAAAATAAAAAATTGGGCCAAACACCCATTTAATATATCCCTAGGGACTAAAATCTCATTCCTTAGAAAACCCAAGCATGGAAGTTAGAGTGATCCAACTTATGACGAATACAAATGTCCGTCAAAATTTGCCTACTCATCGGAACATGCCACGTAACGAAATGATACCTGAGGTTATATTTTCTATCCTAATGTTAGTACTAAAGAAGTACAACAAAGAACCAAAACCCATCTATTGATTAGATATTACTGTTCATCATATTATCTACCGAATCAAACAAGCAAATTGCACATTTAAATAGAACAAGACTAAACTTTTAGAGGCCAACACAAACAATAGCACAAGCTTATTTGAATTCTAGCCAAGCCCGAGTATTAAGCTATTTGTATGCAATTACTTGAGCAAGGTGGAAATATCACTTCATTTTCTGATACAAGACGTGTAAATATCATCAGAATTTGATTAAGAATCCGTTTATAGAAGATACGTAAGCTTTTCTTATTCCCAAACTGAGAATCACCAAACTCTACAAGCAAGTTAGCCAAACTGCATTATATTAGTAACATTCTCCATCTCGATCGACAAGTTTCGACTGTCAAGAATTTGTTTTAGTTCAGGAAAAAAAAACACAACGAAGCTAAATCATGCCCGAAACTTATCAGCATTTCTGCTTTTTTCAGTTTACAGAACAGAAGAAATTTAATGCAGAGGATTCATATGACAACATCTCATAAGCATGCTCAAAGACTTGATAGTTGATACATTCTGTCAAGGTGCCGACAGAAGACATACCACATGTTACTCTCAGGTTTAACAACACGACAGAATTATCAAGAGTTTGCACGAAAACTCAACAATTGGCATAACTCAAAGATCAAGGCATTAATGAAGTAAACAATCTGTCGCACCATATAAAAATAACTCAACTGTTAAAATTCCGAACTCCTGACATACACTAGCATGATCCACTAATCTGGCCTACGAAAAATATTGTATGAATATAGATAAAATCTAGTGAAACAAAATTTCATCTAATCATACCACAGATATAGCGCCACATGATCTCTATTCAAGAACGCTCCTTTCCTGCATTCTCAGGAGGATTTTGACTTTGAACTTCTACATCCATGCTCGGAGCTCCATTGCCTAACAACTTTTGCATCACGATCCTCTCATCTTCCGAATCCCCAAATAATTGCTTACGATAAACACGATGCAGCTTCCCGAAAAGCGCTTTCTTAACCTCTTCAAATGCCAAATCCAGCCTCTCCAATTGCTCTAAAGCATTTTTATTGTACATAAACAGTCCGTAGTACAGATCAAAACTATCCCCACTTGTATTCTCGACCAAATCCAATAATCTCTCATACCCTTTGGTGTTAATCGGAGATGATTCCAATCCAAACCTCTCCAAAACCCTTCCCATTGTATGCGTCACGAATTGTGACCCAGCAGCATAGCGATCGTGTTCTGCACAGCTCATCTCCACCATCTTACAACCTTCCTTCTTAAAAATGTCCAAGAACTTGTCACACCTTGCCATTCTACCATCCTCATCTCCTATCCGAACTTTATCGTACACGAAGGAGAGATCAGCCCACGAATCCTTACCACTCTCCGGACCGAACATAGGATGTGTACAGAGTATATCAAATTCAGGTGGCAAATGCTGAATGAAGAGATTTCTAGGAAATTCCTTGACAGATAAAACATCAACGAAAAGTGTGTTCCTTTTCAATCTCTGAAATGGGAGAGAGAATAAAACCTGTTCCGTCGACAGAATTGAAGTCGACAATAAGACGACATCTGGGTGTTGCTCGAAGAGGTCATCGGCGTCCGTGTAGAAGTCGACGCCGAGAGAATCGGCGACTGCGGAGTAGTCGGAGCGTGAGTAAGCCAAGAGAGTGTGGGTTGTGAGCGAGGAAGGTTTTTGACAAGAACTGTCCGAAATTTCCAAACCCGATGACGGCGATCTTGAGAGAAGATGACTTGATGTAATCGGATTTCAGTTGCGTCTCGTAATCGAATGGCTGGGCGGCGTCCAACGAGACTATACGGAGGCAATTGGGTTTCCGGAATGAGGGTTTGGCGGAGCAGTGGAGGAATGGCGGCGGCGCCGCCATTGATGTAGAGCCGATAAATTTAGCGGCGGAGAATTGAAGCATTGTCTCTCTGTTATCGGCAAATTGAGTTTTGGTTTGCCGATATGCAAATTCGAATTGTGAGTTTCAGCTATTATTGCACTATTGGAAAGGAAACGCAAAAAAAAAAAAAAATTGATTTATAGATAGGGCCCATTTTCGGTTCATTCTTTACGAACCGGAAACAATCTTAAACTTGGGGCTCGAGCATCGAAAGCCTAAATGGCCGAAATAACCCTGCAACGAAACTTCATCCTCAAGAGTTAACACGTGGCAGTATTTCGAATTTCTTTTGTCTCTTCACGTAATTTTTGTCTCTTGTAATTTTTCTATATTTCGAATTCTCACATGTTTACGTTTCATCAGTCAGATCGTTACATTTTTTATATTTGGCAAATATCAATTTATGGAATGAATTTCAAATAGATGATTCACGAATTTTTTTTTTTAATAGAAAAATCATCATGATCGAGATAGAATATCTAAAATTATAAAATTTGGATGTAGATTTCTATCCTCTTTATGTATTTTATCGATAATAATTATATTATTAATTATAAATTATCTCACTCAGTATTTATTTACGCTTCATAATTCTTTTTTACGTTCCTCATAAATTGATACTACATAAAGAATACATAAAGAATAATGATAATCCCGTCTTTGACTACTTTATTTACGATGAATTTCATAATAATAAAAGTAAAATATAATAGTAAAAAATGTTGTGATCGGTAGAGAGATAGAATTGTTAAACAAAATTCAGGAGGTATCATTCTCGGATGTAATAGAGAGATGGTATTTCCCTTGTCGTTATCTAACAACGAAATTGCAACAAACACATGATAGGTGTAAATTATGAATAACTTTATTGTTTTCTTGAGAATACAGATAACAAGTCTTACGAAATATCAATCCACGAAAAAAGAAAAAAGAATGAAAACATAATGAAACAATATTCTTTTTTTTTATGTTTTGCTTTTGTATCTACACACATCCCGCCATGAATAATTTCATTTCGCAGTTCAAAATCTTCTTTTCATGCGATTATTCTCAGACCAACCGGAGCCGTCAAGGGATGCGATCCACCAAAAAAATGCAGACGTTTTCTTTAGTTCTCTCTACACATAGACAACAAACAACCTAAACGTACGTAGGGACTTGATCTGATATGATTAGTCACAATTGAGCCCGCAAATTTCTAGAACTGGTCCTTCTCGGGACACGAATGGGTTGACCCTGACCCATAAGAGCGACAGGATGGAAGCAAGAAGAATCGACCAGACTACGATGATGGTGGGAACATTGTCTTGCTTTCCAAGTAAACCTTTGAGGAAAGGATAGAGATGCACAATGACCCACAAACCGAAGAATAGCTTACCAAAGAGTGGGTCCCCACGAGTCGTAACCGTTATTTATAGCATCCGAGACGCCAACTACGACTCCAATTATGTTTATAACCAAAAGTGTCAAGGGAGGTATCAACAAGGATGTCCATTTGAACAGATACAGCTCTGAGAACTCTCCATCATCTGCTCCTTTAGATGTAACTGTAAAGTTTGTGTTGACTCCGGCTAATACCTTGAGGAGGCCTTGGAAGAGTGCGAAAAGGTGTGAGGAGACACCTCCGATCACCCAGAACTGCTCGTTTCTCCACCAGTCATGGATGCCAACGCCTCCCCATTGCATTTCGAGGATACCAGTTGCGGCGATGGATACGAAAAGAGCAATGAAAATGAAGCTGGCATAGTTGCTGATCTTATCGGGGACGATGAACTTCCCGGTGAGGAGACAGATAGCAGGCAAGGTACAGTAGACAACCAAGGGGATGGAAGTCAATGGATAGACGACCGAGTTTATGTAGGAGAAACGCTCCAACCATTTCAATCCACCTTTATATCCATACCATATCGGACAATGCCTGCTCAACAGGATCTCCACCGATCCAAGCGCCCATCGGAGAACTTGGTGTAACCGATCGGAAAGGTTGATAGGAGCTGAACCCTTGAAAGCAGCCCGGTCTGGAATGCAGTATACTGATCTCCACCCATGACAATGCATTTTGAATCCAGTCAAGATATCTTCTGTAACCGACCCATATATCCATCCAACCTGTAAATTAAAGGATCGAGGTAAGACGATAGTTGGAGAATGATCAAATTTTTAAAAATACAAAATAGAGCCGTTGATTACCTCCTTTCCCCATTCTGATTTGTCTTCATAACCACAACTAATTACGTGGATGGCTTCTTTCAAGAGTGCAGCAGTGCTTGGTCCTTTTGGAACTCCACCGTCTTCCATAAGAGTTGACGCTATGAAAACTGGATGATTGTCCAAATTTCTTTGCGAACTTAATTTGAGACATCAAGCCTGATTTTTCATTGTCTATCCCTGCAACATCCAAATCAAAATACAATGAGCATATGATTTTGTGTGTTTTTCTTCAAAGGTGGAAATACATATGATCAACAACAAATTACCTTCAATTCCTTCTTCAATGTTTTCTAGTGCATGTATCTGCTTAGAAACATCTTTATTCTGCTTTTTCTCAATCGACTTGGTTTTCTTGCTCTTTCTTTTAGAGCCGCAACAGAAGCAACACCATTTCGGCCAACAGTTACAAGTCTTTGCCGGAGGTTTCTTCTTCTTGGGAGCATCATATCCATAAAGAGCATGTCTCCTGAACACGCAACCAGTTCCAACATATATTGGTCCTTGGATCCCATCCAATCCTTTCATATTGATCTGTATTCAATCATAAAATCAGCTTTTTCTTCCGATCTATGTGTTTCAGTGAGAAAGAGCAGATGAACAGAACATTCAAGGTAGCCTTACTTACATCAAAGAATACAACATTACGATTCGAGTATCTATCGTGCCGATCGATCCCATCAAACCTCTGAGGGAACTGCACGTAACAGATCTTTTTCCCAGATGTAGGGTCCATCATGAAGCACATTGCTTCACGAAGTGCCTTGCTGTTGTTTATATAGTGATCACAATCAACATTCAGCATGTAGGGAGCATTAGAGATGATTGCTGAGACTCGCACCTTCATGGAATTCAGAAATTTTCAGAAAAATGTATATGCCAAAAGCACTCAAACGTTAGATAGAAAATTAAATTATTACCAAAGAATTCATTGCACCAGCTTTCTTGTGATGGTCGAATCCTGGCCTCTTCTCACGAGATACATAAACTAGACGTGGTAATTCGTTTCCTTCAATATCTCGAACTCCATTATGGCCAAGAAAAACCTGCAAAACATAGACAATGCATTTCATTGCTTGGATTCACTCTTAAAGTGAAGTAGCTTGAGCATTGTAATAGTTCAAGTTACCTGAATCATTCCAGGATGATCTCGGACATTGTTGCCTGGCCATGGAGTTCCATCCTGCATTGTCCAACCGTCTTCAGGGACCTTCTGTGCCATGGCGACCAACCCATTTATTCGAACTTTGAACTCTTCGTATTCTCTCTGATATCATCACAATATTTACCAGAAATGTGATATTATAATCGGGAACCACAAATATGAATATAAAATTGTGGACAAAAAAAGATGGTAGGAAAATACTAACCTTCATGGCACGACGTTCCCTGACAAATGTTGGATTTACTTTATTCTTCAAATAATCAACCTTCTGAGAAAAATAAAATTCAGGAGCCCGAGGCTCGATGCTGAATTTCTTGCAGAAAGGAACCCACTTTCGTAGCGAATTCAGATGTTTCTGAGAGAGCTTCAAAAGTGAGCATAGCAGCACCATCATCTGAGACATAGCAGGCAACTTTGTCGATAGGATAATCCACGGCAAGGATGGACAGAACTGTGTTCGCAGTGATAAGAGGAGGTTCTTTCAATGGATCAACAGTACTAACAAAAATGTCTATGTCCGCTAGTTCAGACGGCTTCCCTTCTTTCTCATACCTAGAAAAGGTAAAGTAAAGAGTGAACTTCTAAGCACATACAGTTGGGAGAAAATCCAAGAGCACTAGAGAAGCTAAGAAGTACCTCAATGATAACCGATCAAGATATGTTTCTCTTATAATTGGATACCATTTTGGAAATTGATCTAATATCCATGAGGCAGCGAACCATATTTCACAAATTACTGATGTCAACCATAATCCATAAGCATCATTGACTGGATGTAGAACTCTATAGTGGAAGAAAAGCCCAAGAATCGCAAGTCGAAGTACAACTATCATTCTGTAAGGGTTTATCTTGCTTGAAGGAATTGGTAACTTCCTTGATAGTGGTTGTCTTCCTTCATCCATCCTACAAAATAGGAAATAAATAATATGAACTTTATGCGCCAAATATGATGTGGTAAGAAAATAAGATCAACCAAAAAATATCTTTCAGAATGGCGGGTAAGGCGCAGTATTGACATATCAAATTATTCTGCAATAAGGCGAAAATTACATTTCATAATAATTACACGTGGGGATATGAGGATTTTACCCATTTGCTGCCAAGTAAAGTTGTAAATGGATCAGGCAAATAATAACCAAATGGTTTAACTAAATTGTCTGTATTTGACCATTCTTAATCATATGAGATTATCCTAAATCTGATACTCAAAAGAAGACGAAAATGGTTTAACTAAATTGTTTGTATTTGTCCATAACCCTTACTGCCAACTTTCATTCAACCCCATATGCCTTTTATGACAATTGTGATGGTAACCAACTTAAAGCAAACTAATGCAATTGTGGGTTAGTTTAGCTCATCGTTGGCAGTCCCAGATTTACTAATTTACTAGCACACAAAAAACAATCGTTTTTCCTATGTGGATTAGACAGCTGATCCTCATACAGCTGGCTGGCTTTCTACATTATACGACAAATGACCAACTAATATACTGGACTGAAATTTCAATCATCGATTAAGGAATCCCTATCTACAGGGTTAGCTACTTTTGAAGCAGTCCCACTCCAAGAAGATATCAACAAGCATTTTTATTTTATGTTCAAGTTCCAATGTTCAATTACTGAGATAAAGAATAAGTAGAATATAACGGAAATAAATTAGGAACAGAAACTCAGTTAGAAAAAATTAAAAAAAAAAAAAGAACCTACATGGGTAGATTAGTATCCACTTCATCTCCATCATCACCGTTTACTCCTTGGCGCTTAACAACCTGAAGATTTTCATTCTGCTTTTTCTTCCACTCCTCCATCCTTTCTTTCCAAGCAACAGTTCCATAACCATACACTGCCAAATCTTTCTTAGGATCCATAGGCCTGGGCGGTACTGCAAAAGTAGAAGTCACAAGCTTTATTCAGCAGAACTAAATTAGTATATAATCCTAAGACAACCATACATGACAAATGTGACCAGGCTTACAAGAATCAGTAAATGGCATTGGATGGACACGTTTCCCACGACTCATGAACGGTGGAAGAATGAGGGCATGCTTATCAGAGGAAATGCCAACATCCTACACCAGAAAAACAATTATATTTGATACAAACTTATCGAAATTCAGGAATTAAGAACCGGTATTGAGTGGGTCTCAGTTTACCTCCTGGCCATATGTCAGTAGATGGATCTCTCCAGCAACAGAGGCGGTATCGGCTTCTGATGGTGTAGCAAAACCAGAAACATGGGGCCGGGAACCAATGCCAAAGTTCATGTTAGCAGAAAGCATTGCTTCTGCAATTTGGCGAGGATCTCTCCCTTGGCTTCCAATGTCGAATTCATTCTCCAAATCATCAAAACCATCCTCTTCTTCATCACCCTCAACTCTGGGACACCCTGAAATTTATATTTTTCACATCGATAAGGATACTCACTATCAAGCTAAGACATAAATGATCTCTTAGAAAGTCACAGGCTCAACATCAATGATTATGGCCTAACCTTTAATCCGCTTGAATCGAGTTTTGCATTGGGGGCAGGCTTGGTTTCCTTCTCTTCTTTCATATTCATAGCAAGGTCGGCAAACCGGGAATGCACATTCATTGCAAGCAACAAATGGCTCTCCATCCACTGTAACCTCTATCTCATCGCCACAGATCTGACAGATTTGGCCACTTAATCTCTTTCACAGATGTCACCTGTAAACCATAACAACCATGGAAAAGGTTAGTTATCAAATCACATCTAAACTGTGAAGTTCACACTAAACAAGATTGAACATTGACAAAATATAATTAATTTGTTTCTCAAAGAGAAACACATGAAAGAACACATGCAGAATGAAAGATGCAAACTTCGATGCAGCAGTTCCATATGACTAACTCTGGTTTCTCAAAGTGAAAAAAAACAAGGAGTGAGTAATGAAAACTATTTGACTCAAATGCAAGCATCTTTATGCAGACAGACCACACCGTAAAAATACCAACATTTAATTGAAATGTCACTCTTAATCGGCTCAATTTGCACTGATACAGAGAGAGAGAGCAGATAAAAGTGTCTGATTAAAATGGACAAAACAATCAAAAATCAATGCAAACAAAAGGGGAAAGCTCCTCCTGAACCAGTAATTGTAAAATGATAAGCTTGCAGTGAGACAATTTGTGAAATGGGCACCTCAGAATCCACCAATGGAACTCAGAAATTGACCTTGAAAAGCAAATACCAAAAGGAAAAATTAAACAAAAATGGGGACTTACTCTTGCAGTGTCATCAGCATTGATGAGAACAAACTCATTCCTATTGTGAGAACCAGCAATCAATCTCCCATTAGCAGCCATTAAACTCAAATCCCAACACAACACAAGCAATTACCAATAGAGTTCCAGAAAGAACAAAGAGAGACCCAACTCTTCACAGAATCACTCTCTCATCTCATCTCTCTCTAAACAATGCAAAGAAAGAACCCAACTTTAACTCACGTTCTACCTCTCTCTCTCTCTGCTTTTTTTAAGCACAAACAAAACCCTACTGTATAAGTCACACCCACTACAAGGAACCTCCAATCAACCCCTATTAAACAAATGAATGGCTAAACAATAATTTGATTAAATAAAAAACACAACTTTAGAGAAAGAGAGAGAGACGCTAATAATAAATAAATAAATAAATAAGTAAATGATTGTCACAAAATTTTATAAAAGGGTTTTGTTTGAGTGTGTTGTTTGATTCTTTCCTTTGCCTCAATACTTGTTCACAACCAATGTCATAAGAGAGAGAAGCAGAAAAGTTTTGGTACTTTCAAAGGCTGATGAGTTAAATAAAAAGTAGATTTATTTAGAGAGCAAGAAAGAAAAATCTAAAACAAAATCCAACCAGAGAGATAGGGACAATCACATCACAGGTTAAAAAAATTGATGGGTCCCAGATTTGACAGCCGTCTTGTGGTGGTGGTGGTGGTGGAGCCTCGGATTAACGGTGGTGCTACCGGTGAAGGGTAATTTCGTAATTGAGCTTATTATTAGTACGGGGTTTGTGTTTCGTGTTGTGTGACTGAGGTTGTCTTTCTCATGGTTTAATGGCGTGTTTTGACAGAAATGAGGACTGAGTGGGAGTGAAAGGGGTTTAACAGTTTTTTAATTACTGAGATTAAAAAGGTTTTTACTATGTGCTAGTCAAACTCAAACCCCATTTTTAGTTACCAAGGCCGATAATAAAAAATAATAAATTGCCACCTGTCATTAACCCTTTCTTTGAAGAGATTTAATTAATGGATTGGGTTCGGTAATATGGTTGCAAACCAATTTCATTTGAATTGAAACAAAAAAACTACATACTACCATGAATGATATGTTATAATCTTTATATTCATCTAAATAGATTTATAAGTAGTTAATAATTTTCATCAAATATATTTTGATTTAAACATAATTAAAATAAGAAATATCATATTTTATCTGATCTAAAATTAATTATCATAAATTGAAATTTTGATAGAATTAAAAAATATAATTATCTTCAAGAAAAAATACTTAAAATATTCATCCACTAACCATTTTAAATCTTAAAATATTGTCATAACAATATGTTTTACCTTTGAGTGGAAAGATGGAAATGGAAACATGATTTCATTATCAAACATTAAAGATGATTCAATATGAAATTTAGTACTTTTTCTATATGTTTCATTATAGATAATGTTAGTGGCGGAGCTATTTTTTGTGTAATAAATTTAATTTTAAAATTAATTTAAATTTATTTTAAAAATTATTTAATTTCATAAATTTGTAAATTCAACGCTTATATTTACAATTTGAATCCACTGAATTCAAGTCCTAATTCCACCACTATATGTATCTAGTCTATAATTTTTTATTATAAAAAAAAGTAACTTATAATCTTTACTAAATATATATATAGATAGATGTACCTAAATATATAAAATATTATATACTACCTCATGTCTTAAAATAAATATAAATTTTTCAATATAATTTATATATATAAAATTATATTTATTTTGGAACGGAGAGAATATATCGTAAGACAAAGGTAATACTTTTTACACATATTATAATATTTTTAGATGAATTTTTATTCTAACGTGAAAACTATAATGAAACGTCCTTTTAACTTATTTGAGTGAAAATTTATCCATCCCAAACTGGAAACGGGCAATTTTATTTTGGACAAAACTTACATATATACTCCACATCGCCATTTTAACTAGGGTAGTTAATTTGTTTTTCGATAACACTAAGGGTAGTTAATTAAGCATGGAAGATGTAGTGAAATTCTTACACATGGAAAATAAAAATTCAAATCACCATTTAACTATAACTTCACAATTTATCCATTTAGTTAAGCATTGCTCCTTTTGAGAAGTTAATTGTTAGGACGAATAATTCTAGTTATAATCATTATTTGGTTACTGACTTGTTGTGGTCCACCAAACTCAATACTAGTACTAACTTATTCAACCAATATTTAATTTGCTAAGGTGAAAAATTGACTTCGAGAAGTATATTGGAGCTAACTAACGTAAATTGAACAATAAACGTAATTTTTATTTAAAAAAAAAAAAAAGGAAAAAGTTTTAGATGTTTACGCCTTTCACTTTTTGAGCCATATTTAATCCGGACGGAAGGCTATTGTAATCCAATCTGTGGGTATCCACACCAACCAACTCGACTTTACGAGTTAAAAACTTGACTCATATTGGATTGGAGTAGGATTCGATGTAAATTATATATATAATATTTTCATAATGAATGATATTTTATATTTTTAATTAATTCACTCAAACAATCGTATATTTAATAAATAATAATATTAATTAAATATATGTTTATATGAATAGAATCTAACAATATAAAATATCAATTATCGTAGTCTTGATAATTGATATGAAGAAAATAGTTGATTGGGAGAAAACAAATTTACTAATGGTAAAGCAAAATCCCACCATCCATTCCTCGATTATTTTCCTCGATGTCATTCATCATTGGATTGTTTTTTTTATATATTCTACATACTATAGTAGCATTGTTAGCTCTTAATCCGCCATTAATCTTCCAAAAAGCAAAAATTCTACCAAAATACAAAGATTTAGTGATAATGTTAAAAGCTTTCTACATAGAGAAGGTAAAAGCAATGTTGCACTGGAATGTTGTCTTCTAGCCCATATATTATACATACACCATGTGTATACATTAATTTATAAGCAATATTCTAAAATAGAATAAAACTTTTCAAGCAATATTTATATACTACGTAGATGATTAGTTAGAAATCAGAAGTTGACAAACCCATTAATAATAAATATTTTTAACTTATTCTGAAGTTTCTCATTCCGTCAACTATGAAAAGTTTCGTACATATATAAAATATAAATATAATTTCCAATACCTAATTATTACTCTATTTGAACTACAAATGAAAGGTTTATAATACGAATATATATATATATAGCTACAATTTATGTCACGAAATGATCACTGAAAGCATTTCACTTATTCACCAATATATATCAGTGTCGGCAGAAATTATCTATTAGCATAAAAAATTAAAAGGTGTATTTAATAATCTACGATTTAATATATGAATTATTTTTCTTGTTTCTTATGTTAGTTAAGATGGCTTCTCCGTAATAGTTAGGATTTGAAGGTTTATAAAAGATATGCTTATAGTACTATTATAGGATAATTACACGGAAGGTCCTTAACTATACCCAAAATAACGATTGGGTCTACAAACTAACTAACGGCACTCAGGTCCAGGTCCATGCCGTTAAAAATGAGATAAGAGGGAAACGGGGGGAGAGACAGAGACAAATAGATTGACAGCATTTTTAACAAGTGAGAGGAAAAACTAGTTTGCATTAATTTTATGCCACGTAGGCGTCGTTAAGAAAGTGTTGGTACAGTTAGTTCCACATCAGCGTATACGGACTTGTGACAAGTGTTAGTTAGTTTTCGGATCCATATGTAATTTTCGGTATAATATAAGGACCTCCAGTGTAATCCCACTATTAATTTCTTCACTAATGTTTAGGGGTGTCCATGGTTACGGTTCAAACCGAAAAATCAAACCGAATCGCACGGTCTAGTTTAATTTAGTTTGGTTCAAAAAAATTTACATTTTGGTTTGAACCGAACCGAACCGAACTGTTTTAATAATAGTTTAGCTTGGTTTAAAAAATTTTAGTTCGGTTCAAACCGATTAAAATCCAAAAAAACTGAAAATAAGCCATTGAATTTTCTAGCCCATGGCCCATTAATTAATCCATAATTAGGTTTAGGTGTTTTTATATTCCGTATTTTGTCAAGTGAATGTTAATTTTTTTTTCCGATTTTAAGAATATATATATGTGAGTTTATTATTATTTGAAATTTATAAATGTAATACGTTCTTTTATAATCTTTGTTTTGCCGCTTTAAAAGTGCAGGTCATGCGGTATTCAAATGAAGTTGTCGTTTTATTATGCTTTTAGTTTTTGTTATGAAGATCGAAATAATATTTTATTTCGGAAGCTACTTATTTATTTGAATG
>JANIEQ010001283.1:0-14930 GCA_024708375.1 Oxalis stricta | reverse complement strand
TTTTTGGAATATTCTGTATGTTTGTAGTTTTGATTTATAGTCCTTTATGTTTTCAAAGATTATGCATTTGGTCCCTTATTTATAGGAATATGCGAATAGCAAGTGTTATGTTATCACTTAATGTTATTTTTCGACACAGTTTAGCAGTATTAAATCTACCATTTACCCTCCCTATAGCAAATTCTTTTTTATTAAAATAGTACTCATTTGAAGTTGTTGCGCAAACTGCTTTGGGCTCTTCACCTGCTGTGATTACTAGATTCGCTGACACAGTGTACCACGAAGGTGACGTTAGTTGTGCTATTTTCGGCAAATTCCGTAATATTTGATTTGATCCTCCAAAGACAAGTCAGAATGGAAAATTAATTATTAAGAATCTCGGTTGATTCGTTCCTATTTGGTTGAAGATTTGATTTGATTTGAAATATTACTTAGTTTCCTTTTCGAAATAGGAAACTAGTTACCAAAAGAGAAGTCAACCTACCATAGGATTATATTGTGAAGGAATTCCTATTTCAAAGGGATTCCGATTGAAGGTGATCACGAGTTAATGTCGAAGATCTTGATTTGATTTGACACGGTTTGGAGTAGTATATAAAGAAGACGAAGAGACAAATCATTCAAGCACTTTTCACCTTCTTCCTTGAGATTAAACGAGAGCACTCATCAAACTTTGGAGAGTTATTATTTCAAGCAGTACGTCGTCAGCAACACACCGTAATCCGAAAGAGGGTTACGCGCAAGCCCTCGCCCGATTGATAAGGCACATCGTGTAAGTCCTCAACCGTGTTAGTTTAGGCTACGCGAGGTAAGAGCGAAGAATACACTTAGTAAAATAGGGAGTCAGGTTATAGATGAGCGAGTTGTAACCCGAATACTTGCTTATTGTTACAAAAATAGTGGAATACCGTTTTTACCTGCGGGTAGGCCCCGCATGTAGTGGAAACCGAACTGCGTAAACATATCGTGTGTTGCTTTATTTTTCTCAGCACTTGTTTTTATCTTACCTGCGCTAACGGGCTCACATGTGAGCACACCTATTATTAACCTCGGAATCTGATGAAGTATCCCCTTAAGTAATTTTTTTTTTTAATTTACTCTCATCCTTTTCTTTTTCATAAATGAGGCAAAGTTATTAATAATTGAAATCTGGTTGAGTCAAATTGTTGTGTTGGTTGTCAATAATTCAAATATATGTAAAGTATTCAACAAAGTTAGGGATCTAAAAATGTAAAATCCTAGGTATTATCGATAACGTAATCCACAATTCAATCTCGTATTATTTTTTATAACTATATTGTCGATTGTTGAAGCTAGCTAGGTTTGTTCACGTCGTTTTTGAATATCTCATTCGATTATTTTTTCTTCCGAAGGTTCTTAAACCATACTATTTTATATAATTAAGTTGTGTTGCCTGCAGGTCACAGGCAAAATTTATTCCAAACCGTGTATAATCGTTGAAATTTTTTCAATAATTATTAATTAGCCAACGAAGAATTCCTGCAAGAGTGTATAATCATGACTTTAATTAATTAATTTAATCAGATACAAAGTGAAGCTCGCGACGACACGATCCATAGATATAGGACTAGCTCCTTCTAGATGATCACAAGGGTTTATTAATATATGCTTCAAAGTTAAGAAAAATGATTTTTTTTCAGTTTATAAAATCTATTCGCTATTAGGATTAATATGGAAATTTAAGTCTAAGAATATATTAGATCCCATCTTTTTACTTTTTACTTTTACATAATTGAAAATATACACTTTTAAAAATCAATTATCCTCCCACTGATTTTAAGAATCGCGTCAATGCCTTCGACCTTTAAGATAAAATCCACTCGAATAATCATTTGGTCAATTAATTTTAATTAAAACATACATTTGTAATTGAAATTAATTGACCAAACGATTATTAGGTGGAATTTTATCCTCGAACTCATGAAATCGATCATTCATAAATATGCGAACTACCACATTGTATAGTCCAAAATCAATTAAAAAAATATATAATTTTTTTTTACAATATCTAGTCCCTAGTGTTATTGTTATTATTAAAAAAAAATAAAAAAAAAAAAAAAAAATTACAAGTAATTAATTCATAGGGTCTAAAACGTAGAAATATAGCAATGGCTTGACTATATTAGTTAATTAGTTACTCATTTTGGATATAAAGTGCCATCTTAATTGGGATATAGAAAATTAAAAAGGAAGTGCCATTGCTTGTATGAGGCATCCACAACATGCAAGACAATAACTATCATTATGGTTTTAGACTTTACATAATTTTATTTTATTTAATTTCCAATGGACGGCTTCTTATTAAATAGACAATTAAATATTGTGTTGTTTAGTTGAAGTATTCTAGTACTTAATTAATTAACTTCAATTTAATTATGTGAATTTGTAACTTGAGATCCCAATACGCAGCCGGTAGTAGGTGTATGATTCAATTTAAGACAACATTAAAGAAATACATATAGTATTAATCAAGGTCGTTGCAAATATTTAAAATTTATATTCAACTTTGAAATTTTCGAAATAGAATTAAACAGGAGATACCTCTAAAATCACTCTGATGAAATCAAAATATATAATTTTTTAAAAAAACTTGGAAAGAAATGACTTTTAATTAAGAGTGAGATGTCATACCATCATTTTTCGATGAAAATTAGAAGTCAACTTGCATTTCATTTAATATAATTATTTTACTATGAATTATATGAAGTCAACTAGGATTTTTGTGAGATTAACTAGTGCTACTTAATATGCAGCTTAATTAAATATAAGGTTAGTTTCTCACACTTTTTTATAATAAAAGTTATAAAATAATAATATGAGACTCTTCTATTAAAAAAAATAATACAACATTCGTCCGAAAATACTTGCATCTTTTCTTCACGTGAAGATGTAAATATTTTGGGATGATGTAAGTTATTTTTGACGGACGGAGTGAGTAGTAATCTCACGCTCTTCTAAAATGACAACAATCTTACACTTTTACAAAGTATACACACATGTTCAAGAATTTCGAGTCTTTGATTTAAAAATGAAAAGTTTGGAGGACCAAAAATGAAAGAAAAAAGAACATGAGGGGCATATAAAAAACTATATATCAGGAAAAACCAATATAAAAATAAAATATTTAGTACAATACGTGGCATTCATGTGGTGGAGATAAGAAACGTACTGCTGGAGCTGGCTTAACAATTACGTGGAAGCTCGTGAACTAATAAAAAAAATATTAAAAAGACATGCCAAACGGTGCGTTTTAATCCTATCGCCTTTCTTCCTTGCTCGGATAAGAAAGAACGCGCGGTTCGATGATTTACACGTGGCGTCCATGCATTGCTGTTGGATGTAGAATCTTTTGGCCGTGGTGGAATGTGGGGACCACATATTATTAAAAACGCGGTTCGATGATTTTGTTTTTTGTTTGGACTTTGATTTTTTTGGTCGGGGAAGGATAAACAGCTTCGATTCCAAAAAGGGAATTTAAAACACTTTTGCTAATTCAGTTTTCCTTTATCCAATTAATTATTATTTTCGTCTCCAAAATAAATCACAAATTTTTTAAAAAATTTATATTTATTTTAATAATGCAAAAAAATATTATTTTATTTTATTTTGAAATAATTTATCCACTATTTATACAGGTCAGAATTTTCTGATTAATAGCTGAGAATAAAATCCTTATCCAACGAATTTGCATTAGACTACTGGTCTTTCCCTTTATAAATAATTTTAAAATCATGATGTTTGGAGAGACGGATTTTTCGATTTTCAAGATAAAAGACCGTCCTCATAACTATAATGGCAACACATCCTGATTGATCGGTAATATTTTTTAGTTAAGATCCAGAATAGATATTTATGAAAGTAAAATATATTTTTCTTATGTATGTATATTAGACATGATCATAGTTCGATTCTAATCGGATCAAAATCGGATCAAATTAACTCAACAAGGTTCATGTTTCAAAATCGAAATTTCAATTCTTAATTTTTTTAAAAATTATATTTAATCATAAATATATGGTTTCGCATTCCATAAATTTAGAATCGTAAATCGAATCGGACATTTCTACATGTATATACTATATATAAAAATAAAAAATTATTTCAAAGAAGATATCACAAGATCGAATATACGAAAAGCATATAGACAAAGCACTTATTGAAGACATAAATATGAAATTATGGACTGATATATAATATCGACAATATATTCATAAGTTATCATTTTATTAAAAAAAATTCAAGTAATATTTTATACAGTATGTCCTTAGTTTTTTAAGACACATAGAGTGATGCTTTAATTCTAGAAGTATGGCGCCCATGGCTTTGTGTTCTGTTGTGCCCACCCAATGTATTATTGTGTTAATTTACTTAACATTAAATATTACGTCCGTATTTAAATAGATGTAACACTCTCATGTATATTAATTATTAATTTAATAAAAAAATTTAAATTATAAAATAAAAATAATTTTTATATTAAAATTAATGATTTAATTAAATTTTGAAATTGATGACATGTATAAAAAAATTAAATATATCAAGAGATAATATTATATACCTTAAATATTTAAAATTTATTAAAAAATGTAAGACGACGGGCCGGTTTCATGTATATTATAAATTAATATAATGCAAACCATATATTAAAAGAATTGTACTCTAATAAATGCCGACGGTAAGTGTTGTAGGACACCTTCTAGACACACATTGTATATGATATTCTTACGCATTAAGAATGGTCGAATTGAACTTTCGAAATCAATTGTGCTTCGAAAGAATGAATTACATATATATATATATTTTTCATTTCAAAATAGATATTTAAATTTTTCAATATAAATTACATATAAAATTCTCGTATCTATTTTAATACTGAAAATCAGTATATAAAACGACTATTGTGATTATATGACTATTGTTAATTACATATAAGAGCGAACCTACTCCATGCATTGATCTACAATCTTAAAGCAAACCTTATAATAAGTTACTGCTTATCGTAGACGTACAAATCGTTACTAAAATCCTTTTTCTGCCTCCATTTCCGATTAATCTCCGACTCACTTACATGTCACGCTCTTCCGTCGAACATTTACCTCCTTTATCAAGTAGGATTTATGAAGCTTCAATTGTTCTTTCTCTCACTATTCACTAGTAATATTTTAGAATATGATAAACTATATGTATTCGTTCACGAATTGAATTATTAAACTGACAAGATATAATGATTGTGTAACAAATAATGAGAAAGAACAAAGGAAAAAACAAACCAATCTGTGTCACACATATATAAAAAAAGTGCCATTCGATCACTGAGTCCATGGAGCTAGTAGTAATAATATGATCACGAGCTGAGTTGGTGAGATCGACTCCGAGTTAGAAAATTAAAAGCAATGCATGTGATTTAAGTAGTAGGTGAAATGAAATTAAGTCGAACGATTTGACTCTCTGGTTATGACTTGAAAATAATTGGAGTTAGAATTTATAATTGTTGTATATATATCTACTCGCTTTTTGGAACTTTTTAATTATTATTAAGATTAAGATTGAAATTGAAACATAGGGTTTGAAATTTGGCAAACATATAAATCATTCATTAAATTTTCATATATGTATGTAGCTGTGTGACATCACTGTCAACGTCAAAAAATACGTGTGACATCGTATACAATTCTTGCTAGGGTAGATTTCATATAGTCCACATATATAATAATCATTGATCCTTCAGCAATAAGGTATGCTCACATTCGACGAAGTTATGTTTTGGTAGGGCGCAAAAGACAAGTTACATTATTCAAAATGATTTATTTCTCTCTTTAATTAAGTTATTATTCTGCATTCTTTTGTAATGCACATGCGGTGTCGAGTGCTTGTATTTGATCTTGGATTCATACTCTTCATTTATAATTCCGTATTGATAATGGAATCGCGAACGATATTTTTCGATAATCTACGATTTTTATCTTATTGGTAAAAAATTTTATCTTTAAAATTATCGATTAATATGATATCACTTTATTCGACCGTCTTTAATTTTACTATCAATAATCTTCGAAAAGAAATAAAAAAAAATCTCATCCTTCCATCCATGAGACTTGTGAGAGACTTAAAAATCTAACCTACCAATATGACATGAGCAAAACTCATTTGGTTTAATTGTACGTAGTTGGTGAATAGATACACGTCTTTTTGCGTACCGACTATAAGGCAAAAAAATGTGAACCATGCATGCACCTCTAGCTAATCTCCAAAACATATTATTCTATAGTGATCATCAAAAGTTGGATCGATAGGGTATGCATATAACTTTATTAAATTGATTTAGTCTAATTATATACTACGTATTTAAGTATTAAATTGAATTAGTTTGCCTAATACATCGAGATGTCTGATCAAAGTGTAATGAAAAGCTATCACAATCAAATATGAGATTCAACTTGCCGGGAGTGACACATAATTTTATCATTATCCGTAACTCAATTGGCCACCAACTAGTGTTTTACAAATTAGGAATATATGTATAGAATTAACTTAATATAATATGTCTTAATTACGTGCAAGATGTTTAAGATAGTAATTATATAATTACGAAATATAAAGTAGGGCTCAGCCGATTGGCGACTTATGTAGGATAAACGATTTTATATAAAAAGTCACATATATAATTTACTTATATATAAGTTCAATACATTTATAGACAGGAATGTAATTGTTATTTGCAATTTGTCCAAGATTGTAAGAATAGGTTTGGCGAGTTACTTATACGTTATTACTATATAGACACATAACGTATATTAATTTACTCATCGGAATTCTATAAATAAATGGTCTTTTATCAAAAAAAAATAAAATAAAAATTGTCTTCCTTTTTATATAGACACATGCACCGTGATATATGTTTTGTTCGATTAGTTAGAATTTTATTAACCATGCACTAAATATAGTACGTACGTTCTTTGATATTTTCTGGAGGACTAGGACATATCATTTGCAACCGCCCACCAATGACACGTACGTTGTTGTTATCTGTTAATTACATTGAGCTTTCCGACTGTGAGATTTTGTTTAATACTACACTCCCTTCCTTCCTAAATTAGGCTCACTTTTCTTATCGAACTGAATAAAAAACATGATAATTAAATAAATAATTATTATAATAAATTTATAAACTGAATTTGTTATTTGAAAAATCAACCAATTATTCAAGTAAATAACTAAATTATGATACAATAACAATTATGGTAGTCAAAAACGCGATCCAAAACGTAAAATTGATCGATCCTGCGTTCCTACGTAGATCGACACATCAGTTCTCACCTTTTAAAACAGATGGATAAAAAAGACCAAAATTTAATTCGGACACATAAGATCGGTAAGAACCTCATACCATTCTCACCCTATGTCTTGATTAAGTTTAAACTATTTTACCTTTTAATCCTTAAAAGTTTTTAAATATTAATTTTTCGTTAAAATACTTTCTCCATATATTTGTTATACATATTTAATATAAATTAAAACAATAAATACTTTTCGATTTAACTTCCTACCGTCATCTAGTTCCACGTCATTAGGGGTGGCAAAGGATTTGGCATTTCCTCCCATACAGCATCAAAGTAATCATCAAATTATAATGAACTCTACAGTAAAAAGAATTCGAATCGACAGCTTTTTTTCTAACTATAAGCCTATAATCATCACTGGAACAAACAATACTAGAATCCATCCAATCAGCATTTCATGAAGCACCCTAAAGTGAAAATTTTGTAGAAAATGGATCATATTCATCTTTGATCTTAATTACTCACCTGGACAAAACAAAAACGTAATTAAAAAAACTATGCATCACTATTCTTTGTAAATGGTTTATTTTTTGCTGTCTAAAATGATTTGTTGTTCATTCTTAAAATCATTCTTTCGCCTTCGAGTCGCTGACAATGGGCTCCGGTGAATTAGTACTATCAAGTGCTTGTTCAGAGGGGAGGCGGCTGGTGCTCGGTAGAAGGACCTGCATCCAAGGGGTTTCTTAAACTGAATTAAGATCATGGTCATGTTATCACATCCTTCGCCGCCGGCAGTTGGGGCCAAACATCTGTCAAACACTCTCTCGCAAACGACGGATAGTTTACTTTCCTGCAATAATTAAGGAAAAAGGAAGGTCATGATGATATTCCCGTAACATAGATGAAATGTGCAGTAAATGAGAAAAAAAGGGAACTTACAGATTTCAACTGCTCGCGTACGTAGTCTACCAATTGCTGGCTTGACATGCAATCCCTGGCGTATCGCAAACTAATTGTTAGAATAAGAACTTGAAAGTTAATTTTCCTAAAAGATTTCTAGTATAAGAAAAAGAAAGTGTCATATCCTTTTAATTTCGTGAGGAAGGATTCCTAATTGAGATTCAATGCAAAATATGCATACTTACCAAATCCCATCACAAGCTACCACAAGAAACTCATCATCATCACAAAGTTCAACCTGTTTCAAAGGGAATTTAAGGAAAAAGAAAATACAACGAGGAAATTATAAGTTCAGACTTTTATTAGTAACGATTTGAACTGAGCACAGTACATACGGCGGTTATGTCAGGATATGCTGTTACAATCTGCTTTTCTGCAGGCAAACTCTTGTTCTGCTTGAACTCCACATCTCCTGCACGCGAGAAAATTGACACCATATTTCAGCTGAATAAGAACTTAAAAATGAAACTTTGTCTCCAGGAATGCTTTGAGACTGAGGTGAAATAATTTCAAGTACCAATAGCCCTTGCCAGGTTCAGACTTCCATTGACTCGTCCAACTTGGATGAAACCACCAGCCTTTTGTATCCTATCTCTTTCAACCTCAAGTTCAGGCTTGTGATCTTTGGACAAGTTGTATGCCTGCAGCGCAAAGAAAAGCTTTATAAAAGACGAGGTAAAGGGAGGAAAACTACAACTTTCAAGGACATATCTGTGTTAATTGATCATTTATGAAACAGTACTATGTGAGCCTAATATTCTAAGATAGTATATAAATCGAACTTAACTGTAACAATTCAACTCCTGAATTCAGCATCAAAGATTACGATCTTCTTGAAAACAGCATAGCCAATCAGATATTGAAGAAAATAACCTAAACAGCGGTACAAGATAACCTGACAATTGCAACGTAAAAAAAAGGTTGAAAAGTTAAATACCTGACCCTTCCTGGATATCACACAACGAGAATCTCCAGCATTTGCGACAACAAGCTGCTTGTTCCGTATGATTGCAACACAGGCAGTACTTCCACAATTTGGTCCATGAAAATCAGAGTGAGGCCCCTAGTTGTAATGTATAAATTCTTCGTTATATAAGAATTTTGCTTACATAAACATTAATGACCTGCTCAGGTTACTTGAAAAAAACACTTTTTAGAATTAGTTGGTGAGCTGCCCCATTCTGAATGCGCAAAGCTTCAACATACAAAATATAATTTTATATTTCATGCAAAGTAAAAGTTCGTTATTATCTGACAAAGAAACAAAAATAAGAATGGTCCTGTATGCAATGGGCTGCCTTGAGGAAATATTTACAAGTTTCAAATATTCACGTTGTAGATTCACAAAAGTAGACACTTTGCAAGTATGGGGTATTTCTCATTTATATAACAATTTGGTTTCATGAATGTGCTATGTTTGTGTGCAACATGAACTTGCAAGAATTGAAAAATATTTCCTGAAGGAAAAAAAAACCACTTATGTGACAACCAACCTCTTCGGAGTGCCAATCAGCAGAATGGTTATTGGATTCACTGCTCCTGGGAGACCATATAAACCCTTCTATCATACCCGAAAACTTATCCATTTTATCTCCCAGTATCGCCAATTCTCTCCACCCCCTTTGTCCACGCATCATGTCGTCCATTCTGCATTGGCAATATATATATGCTAAATTTTGTCAATATACTATTTTCTAGGCCCTATCAACTATTGGGGCTCTAGCATTTAGAAAAACAACATGGGCAATGCATTTCAAATATGATCGTAGATTCTCTTAAGAAAACTACTCTCCTTTTCACTTTCAAAAATATTCAAATAAATAGGTTAAATCAAATTCACTCCAGTAAAGGTACAACGAAATCAACTTGAGGAAACAAGAGAATCTACATCAGAATGAGACATAAACCACGGGCAAACAAACTTTTCATAGAAATGATGGCGAGTTCAAAGGAACAGTCTTGTTTATACTTAAAAAGACTTTACACCAGTTCCATGTTATTGGTTAATTCTATTCAGGCATCGGCTGAAAATGAAATAGATAAAAGTAACCTGAGAAAAGCTTTCTGTAAAGCTGTGCCCAAATCTCCTGTTGAATATGCTTCATCCTTGAGAACTTCTTGGTGTAGGTACTTGGCACAAAACTTTGAGACTGCCTTACCTGCAAAGTTAATAAACTTGGCTGAGAACAACACGTGTCTTGATGAGACTAGACTAAGACAGAGAAAGAAAGAAAAAAAAGGCACTCAAGCAGAAAGAAGAGAGCCAACAAGACTGACAAAAACCAGTTGACAACTAGAAACAGAATCCATTACCAAAAGAACCAACAAACAAATGTCCACCACAAAATTAACTGGCTTTCTTTTTCTTTGTGCTTGGTTCAATAAAAGAACTTGAGAAACTGACCTCCATGGCCATCATAAACACCAAAGAAAGAAGTGGAGAAGTCCAAATCCAGATTTGCCGCATGCTGTGTCGATCACAGAAGTTATGTGTCAGAAAGATGGTTTAGTATGATTCACAGGAAACTTTGAAGCTAATTAGCACCACTTTGTCTTGGCATAAAAGCAATAGCACAATCTCGATTGAAAAAAGGAAACATTTTAAGACTCTCCAAAGTGAAACAAATTTAGAAAATTTAAATGTAAACAAAACCTTATGGAAACACCAACAATGAGCGAGTTAAAGTATTTGGAGAGTAACAATCTATTCTAAAAGAGTTTAGAAAAAGGGTTCAAACATAATAACATGACAACAAGGGCTCAAACTTATTTACTTATAGACCAAAATTCAACAAACTTGATATTTTCTATTAGAAATGTAATTTTGTTAACTTTGTTTGTTTCATCGAACCTTTACCCTGTTCAGATACTCATGATAGACATTCACATTCAAAACACTCGGCCTATAGCAGTGAAGGAAAAGTGTCTTTAAACTTCCTTTACATGTACAACCAATCGAGCATATACATCTAGAGACACGGTAACCTCTCAATGCTATTTAGTACTTATAGTCTCATCATGACCACAAAAGATAAAACATACGATAACAGCAATTACAAATACCGAAAACACATCCTTCAAAGTCATTGAATTCCTTTGCAAGCTACGGAAACATAAAAGGGCAAGGCAAACCCCGGTGCGCTAAGGCTCCCCGCTTTGGGGGGTATGGGGGAGGATGTCGTAGTACGCAGCCTCTTCCCTTGCATTTGCAAAGAGGTCAAGAAGCTACGGAAACATAAACTAGAAAAAGTGAAACAAAATGTTTTTTTCTCTAGAATACTCACTGCATCTTCCATGGTTGAACGCCAACCTTGCATAGAGGACACACCATATCTAAGACTACTGTTTTCCCCATCTTCTGAGCACTTGTCAGTTTTGGGGGAGCTGAGATAAACTCCCATTTCTCTCTGCAACCAGAGGAAAAACTATCAATCACCCGTTCAATACCACGAACCAAGCTGTCCAATTTACAATAGAACCTCACTTGCTACATCTCATACAATACAATACATGACACATTAAATCAAATCCGTGAAGAGTCTCACACAATTACAAACAAACATCTAGATTATATGTAGAAGAGATCATTGACAGTAACTTATATGTCCAAACAACGAGGCCAAATGCAACAGCACAGTGAGCAACAGATCATAATCACAATGAAAAGAAGTATTCAAATCATTCAACGATTACATGCTTATGAAAACATAAGTATTCAAATCAGTATTTTTCACTCTAAAGCGAACCAGACAGATTCAACGAAAGAATAAGAAGCAAAATATGATACTCCCTTCCGTCCCTGTCTTGATTAATTGTCGCGTTTCCTATGCAATTTACATGGGAAAAACGACAATTAATTAGGGACGGAGATAGTATAAAATTACAATGGAGATCAGAAGAGCGAAATGTACTCACTTTGTCAGATTCAGAGCTCTCTGAGACAGTTACTTGTTGTGAGAAAGAAGAAGAAGAAGATGATGATGAAAAATTGGCTGAGTGTCTCGTCGGTCACTTTAAAAAATAGATAAAGTTGTTTACGTGCTAAACAAACGGGTCGTTTTCAATCATTCAGTACCACGCGCATGACACGTGCGGTTTGATGTCGTTTCGGTTTAAAGCCGTGATGACTTTCACGATTGAAATTTATATAACGGATTGAAATCATAATTTTTTTAAAAATGGGCGGATGCAGTTCGATTTCGATTTAGTTGTAGACGATTCTAATATGATTTCAATTCGATTCCCGAAAAGTAAGAATGAACAGTTGCGTTGATCCATTAGATTTTGAATTGGACGGTGACCATGTCTAGGCTGAATTAGAACAATATCGAAATTCGATTATAATCGGTTATTGTTAAAAGTAGAAATGTAATGATTCGATTAACTACGGTTGGGACATCGGCAAGATTTTTTTTCTTTTTTAGGTCTTCCCGCATATACACACTGAATCAACACGGTGAGATTAATTTCTCGTTTCAATTACAATCGGACTATAAAATGAGAAGAAACTTAAAAAATTACTATTCCTACTAACAAAATTGCTAAATATACACACTTAAAACTAAGTTTTTGCGATGGAATTTCGCTTCACGAAATGTTATCAATAATCAAAAAAAAAAATATTTTTAATGTATTTAGCAATTCTATTAATGGAATAGCATTACCCGAAAACTCATCACATAATTTTTCCATTCTCGTAAATCGGCAAGATTATTTGATCAATAACAAATTATTCAATTCGAGAGACCGAAATTCGTAGACACATAATGTAGTAGTGTGACTAATGACTAATGACATTGATTGGTTTGATCGTTACTAATTGGATTTGTCACTGTACGTGTAATGCTAGTTGTTTTCAAGAGACCAGGGTCTACACACTTCTATTGTCAAATTCAATTATTGCAATTAATACATTATATACTATAGTTTTGATTGCAATTAATACATTATATACTATAGTTTTTGATTTGATGAGCACACTCGCCAAATTAACAGTTAATTACATAAATATATATGTATTGTGATAGGTGGACACAATATGTGTTGGTTCGGCGGAGGTGGAGAAAAATAGGAAGATCGAACACAATGTATTCGATCTTCCTCGCTAATTGTAATTAACCATTTTATGCAAATGAACATAATCGAACACACCATGTTCGATTTTGCAAAATGCATAATCGAACATGGCGTGTTCGATTATGCAATTGCAAAATCGTACACACCGTCTTCGTTTTTGTGTGGTCATATTGCATGATATGCAATGTTTGCATGGTGTTGATGATTAATTAATGGTGTTGATGATGTGTAGCAATGTTTGCATGGTGTTGATTGATTAATTAATGGTGTTGATGATGTGTAGGATTCAATGGCAAAATTTGCATGATGTGTAGCAATGTTTGCATGGTGTTGATGATTAATTAATGATGTTGATGATGTGTAGGATTCAATGGCAAAATTTGCATGTTGTTGATGATTAATTAATGGTGTTGATGATGTGTAGGATTTAATGGCAAAATCGAATACAATGCATTTGCAAAATCGAACACGGCATATTCGATTATGCATTTGCAAAATCGAACACACCATGTTCGATTATGGTTTAAGCATCCTTAATCACGTCTTAACCAAAATCGAATTCGCTGTTTCCGATTTCGCTATTTTCGTTTACGTTTTCGCTTTCAAACCCTAAGACCGTAGCGCACTCGCCAAATTAAAGTAGCTGATATATGATCAACATGTTAGCTAGAATTTGGCAGGATTATACAACATATGATTAACGTATCCAATTTTTTGAAGGTAAATAAATTATTCAGGTAATATGATTGATCCATAATATGTATTCAACGCTCAATGATTAAGACGTTTGTTCTTTCGAAAAATCATATTCAATTTTTAGAATAAAAAATTTTAAGAGGATGGATTATATTGTATTAGACATATAAAAAAATAATGAAATAAAAGATAGGATCGAATGAAAATTAGAAGTAAAAGAAAAATTACAATCACGGTAAGAATTATTTATACATAGTTAGTTGCCAATCAGAACATATTGGTGATAGGTGAAGTCATTCGAAATGCTAACGGACTGGTTCTTAAAAGCCTCTCGTTTTTTTAAGGCCAGACGGCTGGATGCGTTACTTGTCCGAAATTGTGGCAGTCTCTTTCAAAATGCAGCTAGCTATTGATCTCAGCCGAGGCCGAGTCGTTTTTGAAACTGACTCAAAGACCCTTGTCAGTCTCATCTACAGCGATGGCTTTTGTTATTTTTTAGCGGAGTCATGTTTGGATAGACAATATTAGGATAGTCTTCTCATATTAAGAGATTGTAAATCTATTTTCTTACGAAGAGAGTGTAACTGTGTAGTCTAAATCACTCATAATAACGAATAAATCGTAACTGACAAGGCTAAGTTTGTCTCTCTCCCTTCTACGATCAATTATAGAATTGGACCTCAAACCTGAAAACGTCATCGTTTTTTTTTTTCTTTTTAATTGAGGTAGACACTAATGCGCACTGTTAGAGTCCATTTTCCTAGACGGTACTATTTTGATAGACACATAGTGATTAATGATTAATTAGGCTTTAATCATGCATTGGGAATTCATTTTCCGAGATCAAGAAGTCTCCAAATTAATATTTTTTCCCTTAATTGTTGTGTAATTGGTCAC
>JANIEQ010001281.1:0-13115 GCA_024708375.1 Oxalis stricta | reverse complement strand
GGGTCGGGCTCGCCCCAATTGTACCAGCCTTTGGGAAGGATAATGTTGTCCATGTAAGTATAGGCAAAGACGACCCTAGAGAAAGGACCCCATGCCCTTCCCAAGTAGAGAGCTCCTGAACCGGTTACCTTGCAATTCAAGAAAGAAAACCCTGTGTCTTGCTAACATGCTACTCCTTCCTTGTGCAGTCAATGCTCCGACCACCGGCGCAATTGCGTGCACGTGACATCCCTATTGCAATCAATTACTAGTATTACATTTCTCAATTCAGTCATCTCGAAGGATAAAATTTTCAGTTTATTATAATTTAATCGTGTATATACCTCGAAAAGTGAAAGGCCATTGCCAAAGATAAAATCTACAGAACCTTCAATGTAACAATCCTTGTAATAATGCCTGCCCAATTGATCATAGAGAGTGTCCTGAGCGCCCAAGAATTTACAGCCCAAGAAAGCTGCTGTATCGGCCGATATCCTGAATGCCACTGCTTGTTTTCCGATTGCCCCTGGAGCTGGAACTGGTGTCGTGTTCTGTAACAAGTTTTTCTCACGCGTTTAGATGAAGAAATTGATCAAATGACCAGAAATTCAACAAATGTAATTAGTAAGTACCTTGAATGTAATATTTTTGGCAATGAAGTAAGGGGAATTCACTGCAAAAGTAGCAGAGCCATATGTTCCCAAAGGCTGGCCTTTTGGTCCCTTAGTTTGAGCTGTGTCTCCCCATTCAACTATTGTTTTCTGAGCTCCTGCTCCTTCTATTGTTATAAAAGATTTTAATGAAGGTATGATCACCTTCTCACTAAAAAATAAATGAAAATAATTCAATTTTGAAAGACCCATTTCAACTTTCATCCATTTCAATACAAAACAATAATTAAATTGAAAAATATACTGTTTTGAAGGAACAAAAGAGCATCATTTCATGCCATCCTAAGGGAATTCTGATATTAGGAAAAATGACAAGAACAATAAACAACAATTTTCATTTTCATATTAAACTGGTCAATCACAAAACATGTGCAATACATGAAAAAAAAAAAAAAAAAACTAGAGAGTCTATTTTAGCATAAGAAAACCAATTTGGCCCACAGAAAATGAATATAAAGAGTAAGGACAAGAATTTAAACAGATCATCCTGGTATGATGTGAGTGATAATTAGCTACCGGCAAGCGGCATGTTTAATCTGGACAATGACATGCATGTTTTCTAGTTTTATAGGAAAATTCATCGATTTTTCTTGCTTTTAGGGACTGGTTCTCAAAAATTAAAATCTGGTCACGCGAATCGAGTCTCATTGAAAAATTAAAATCTCATAGCTAGTATACTTTACGTAAACTCCTGCATGGACCTTGATGACAACTCTAACGAGATTGATGAATGGAAGAGAATCAATGGCATCTTGAATTGAAGTGAAGTCTCCATTAGCAGGATTCTTGTCCACTGTGAGTGTGTATGAAGGGAAAAGCTTATTTTTTGCAGACTTGAAAACAGAATGCCTTAAACTTCCAACAAATTTGACCCACTTCATGAATTGTTGTTCTGCCAATTGGGTCTTTGTCACATTTGGATTCGGTGACGCTTTCCTAATTGGCCCTAAACTTTTGGTTTGGCATTCTGTTTGGCTTGAATTCAGAAGAACCACAAAGAAAATGCACAACAATGTTTTAAACTCTAACATTATTAGTCGGTAGGAAATTGACTGAGCTTAAAGTTTTTAATGTATTTTATATAGATGCATATAATATATAGACAGACGGGGAGATTAGAATTAGTTGGTGGGTACAAGTTTTAGGTAGAAAGTGAAATTAGAAAATATAAAATGACAGATAGTGAGTGATCACGGGTGTTTTCTTTATTTCTCTCCACTGACATATCCATGTATGAATGAGAGAGAGAGAGAGAGACAGACAAAGATGCAAACAATATAGGCCACAAGACATGTTACACTTTTTGCTTACGTTAAAAACGTTATTTCCTTGAAAGAAGAAGAAAATAAGAAACCACTCTTGGTTTGCTCTTTCCTAAATAGTAGTAGTAGTTGTTGTGTTGCCCGTGAGTGTCTTCTCCTGTTCCTATTAGAATGTGAATGTGTGTATTGAAACATGTCATCTTTTGTTCTCTCACGTGGCATGTATAAAGTATTGAAATAATAAATGTTAAGTGATGTACTCATTTTTATTGCTCTGGAAAGATACCTCCTAACACAAATTTGAGATGTATACGCCTATAATTAATCTTAACAATGATAATCAGTAATTAAGTTTAATTGCAATTACGAATGATTCGTCTCTGAAAGAGAAAATACGACTCAAGTCATCATCAAGAAACATTTTGAGAGACAAATACTAATGATATCCAGGCAAAATCCTTGTGAGATGTGTTGAATAGTTTAAAATGAGTTGATATTTGGTTAGTGACCTTGTTGGTGGATCGTCCAAATCGAAAACCACACGGTCACAGGTTCAAAAGTCGTGTATCGGGAAAAGAAAAGGTTAATTTATGACGAGGTGATTTTGTTCCTGTCAGGAAAAGAATTACAGAAATAGGCTAATTTGTTTTACATGATGTTAACGACCATTAATTAATAGGCTATTTTGGCTTTACCCTTGACTTTATGCGTTGAAATACTATCGTGACCCAAACTCCGGTAGCATCTAATAACAATGTAAATTGATACTACTGAGAAGCATTTTCATATTCTATTTCGTACAATGTTCTAGAAGTGCAACCAGCCCCTGAATTTTGTCAACTAGTAATTCTATACAATGTCATCGTATTTTTTAAGATATTTTAGTCTGATGAGTTCAATGAATTCATGAAAGTCTTTATTGCTCCCGATTACTAAGCTACGGTATGATTATCTCGATAAATAGTTAGTTGGAGCAATTAAGAAAATAATTAGTTGTAGTATTTGAAGAAATTTTATTTTTGGGTGGTGGTGGAATTTACAGTAGCTACTACTACTAGAATCTTTCTTTTCTGAGAGCCACTTTTTGTTTATTTGTGTTTGGTGTCACTTTATTCCTTTCGCATTATTTATCTCGGCTTTTCTTCTTAGAAGTTAGCAGCAGTACAACCAGGCTGATGAATGGGGCCGTCCACGTGTCATGCACCTGTGAGCTGTGACTTGAGTCCACACGTGATCATCTATATAATGAGAAATTCTGAGTCGTCCTTGTGTTAATTAATCCCAAGTTAATTACTGTATAAGAAGTAACAATGTTAATGACAATCCAAGCACATAAAACCATAATTTATTGTCTTTCGATGCCTGACAGCCTAAGGTTTTAGCAAAAATGATTTACTCACTATATCCTGAAAAAGTATTTGAAATACTGGAAGACATACCATTAAATTCATATAGCATCCCCTTCGAAAAAAAATAAAAATAAAAATCATATAGCATTGAAACCGTTTAGTCATGCAAGGAAAATGTCTCGACCATTAGAAAATATCTAGAATGTAAATTTGTATTTAAAGAAATCAAGGAAATACTCCAAATATTTATAAAGGTCTCTAAATAGACAAAGATAAAATCTGGCCCCGTGACTATGAAATATCCAAACAAGAAAGACCTACCAATTGGTCAATCAAAAGCATGCATGAACATGACTTATCGGACCCTTTTCACTTTGTGAGTCACCCTTAATATTGTTCACATGAAATTTTTGAAGTTGACCTAACAAGAAATGTTCCTGTAAATATATAACTCGTTTAGTTTCATGCTTATCAAACAATCTAACCTGACTTCCATACAAACAATACTGCTTAATACAAAAGGGAAAAAAATGAATTAACTGATTTTTCTCATTTTCACAACAAAGACACACACAACAAATGTATCACCCCCCCCACCCCCCTCCTCCCCCCCATCTTTCTCCCACCCAGCATTTACCACAAACCAACCCATCCTCCCCACCCCCCCACCAACACCGCCAACACCCTTCCCCACACCCCTCCCCCCCCCCCACCAGACAACACCCTCGCAAATAAACATTAGAGAATATTGAGTGACCTTTTCTGGTAGAAATTGGAGTAACCACAGAAAATTAATGTCTTGTGATGACTAAATGGCTAATTAAAGGCTCTTACTAGTGAAAAATTACAAGGATCGTGTCTCATTTACAGCTCATAATTAGAATTTAGAAACGTAGCATAGAGTAGTTAAAGCTCAAAATCGGGGATGTTAGTTACGATCTACTACTTCCTACCGTCCTTAATTAACCATCACATTTTCTCTATAAATTATATAAAAATATGACACTTAATTAGATCGGAGGTAGTATATTTTTTCTTACTTTTAAGGGTCATTAACTTGCGCAATTGAACTGTACATATTTATACACAAACTTTGTTCATACCTTACTTAACTTGCATAAGGGGGCAAGTTTGTTCTAAAAAGTTAGAATGGAAAAAGAGTTCCCCTCAAGAACTTGAAAGTATTTTTTAAATTATCATAATAATAAGGACATAAAATGCCGCCCAAAAAAGTGCTTCATACAGTATGACCATATCCAAAAGATAAAGATTCTCTCCCCCAGCAAAGAAAGAAGATAATATTTTTATCAACGATCATTAAGCAACAAAACCAATCATTATATTTATTGCCACCTACTTAAATAATTTTCTCTTTCTTTAGCTTTTCTTTGTTCAAAATGCATACGATGTTACATGTCATCACTCATTTCAAGCGTCATCACTCAGCGTGGAGTTGAACAGAGGACATGCCTTGATAAAGTAATTAAAGATAGGAAAATGTTCTCCGAGCACAAAGAAATCAATTAGCCTTTTAATTAAAAACAGTCTGTTTAATTACTAAGAATTGAAGAAGGAAGCTCTTCTCCTCCATCCATGAGGAAAACATTACTCATACTAGGATTTGCCATTTCGTTTTCTTTTTTGCTCTAATATCACCACTCCCAAATCTTACTACCACTCACTCTATATTTCCGACACATTTTCCGACAATGTCTCCATCTCTCAACACCTTTACACGCTCACTCACACCCCACACGTTGCTGGATCACTGCGCAAACGCCAAGGCAGCATCCTACGTTCTGTCTATCTTCTCATCTTCTAACATGATCCAATCACATATCAGATCCTATGAGGTGTCCTTGTCTTTCCCCGTCTCCCGTTCCTTGTCACTGATACAGCCGCCGCCATATTCTCCCGTAATTACATTTGACCTACATCAGGAGACTTACGACCGGAATCCATATGCTGACGTGGCTAATAATGATCAAATTTTACCAACGTTTCATGCTTATGCGAAGTCGGGCACCGCCGTCGGACCCGTCGTCTACGTCAACTATGGACGCGTGGAGGACTACGAAACATTAAGAGAAGCCAAAGTCAACGTTTCGGGGGCTGTTGTGCTGGCAAGGCATGGGAAGGTTTATAGAGGGGATATAGTGAGGAATGCTTATATGGCAGGAGCTGCCGGGGCATTAGTGTACAGTGATAGGAAGGACTACGGTGGGGGTGGCGGTGACACTAAGTGGTTCCCGGATGACGCATGGCTGCCGCCTAGTGGAGTTCAGGTGGGGTCCGTTTATAATGGAGTAGGTGACCCCACGACGCCTGGATGGGCGAGCTCTAGTGGATGTGAAAGGGATATCGGATGAGGAGGTTGAGAAAGGAGGAGATTTTCCGTTGATTCCCTCATTGCCGATATCAGCAAAAGATGGTGAAACAATTTTGAGATCGATCGGTGGACAGATGGCAAATGAGGATTGGCAGGGGAGGAAGATGCACCCATTTACAGGCTTGGACCAGGGCCAGGGATTGATCAACCTGAGTTACACTGTAAGTATATATAAATGAAACAGAGTCTGACTATAAGCATATTTTATTAATGATCAGCTGCTAATTATTAATTAGTTAATTAATCCAGGGAAAGGAAGTGATAACAGAAATTCAGAATGTAATTGGTGTGATTGAAGGAGCAGAGGAGCCTGATCGGTAATTAGTTTGTTTCCATAATCTTTCTTTCATTATTCTATATTAGTAGTAGTATTGTATAAGGTTGTAGGTTAGTACTCCCTTAGAATTGTTATACTTTGAATAAGTTAGTACGTCTCTGGGGTATATAATATGGTTGCAACCATTCTAGATTTGTCATTCTAGGAAATCATAGGGATGCATGGACTTTTGGAGCTGTTGATCCCAATAGTGGCACCGCTGCTCTCCTAGAGGTAATTATATATAAGTAATATTCTTTTAGAAACTTGTACATTTCCTCATCAAAGCATGTTAAGAGTTCTTCCAATAAGCTAGAATCCATTTACCTGAAGAATATATAGATTGCCCAGAGACTAGCAAAGCTTCAGAAAATGGGATGGAAACCACGTCGGACAATAGTCCTATCCTATGCAATTGGGATGCTGAGGAGTATGCCCTGGTCTCTCTCTCTCTCCCAATTTTTGCTCTTGAATTTCTTGAATCTTAAATAAATAATATAAATATATCCAGATTGGATCAACTGAATGGGTAGAGGAGAACAGAGAAATGTTAGCATCAAAGGTTGTTGCGTACCTGAATGTTGACAGTGCAGTCTCAGGAAAAGGAATTTTATGCCTCTGCTACCCCACAGCTTGATGAACTACTAAAACAAGCTACTAAACAGGTAATTAAATCCATCTTCCTTCTCTTTCTTCTTCATTCATCAATAATTTACATGTGCATGATTTTTCACATTTTTCTTCAAGGTTCAAGATCCTAGTAACTCATCACAAACAATCTATGACGCATGGAATGGTTCGGGTAATGCTCAGATTGGAAGATTAGGAGGATCAGGATCAGATTATGCATCTTTTTTGCAACACATCGGTGTTCCAGTAGCTGATATGTCATTTGGAAAAGGTACCAGCCGGAACCATCTTATTCTTGACAAATTTTCTCCTGCATCAAGTGAGAAATACACATTTAGAGATCGGGAAAAGTAAAACCTCATTACTAGCCAATATGAAAGTCATTCTATCCTGAGCATGTTCATCTTAGAGTTGTGAACAGTATGTATCTCTATCAGCATCAATAGAATTCACTACCAGAAAGAAAGAAAGCAAGAAGAAAGAAAGAAAAGAATAAAAATCATTGAAACAAATTTCGTTTCTAAGCCAAACACACATTCCAAACCGGGTTAGAAATGGACTAAGATCGAATAACTTTTGTTAACGTATTCCTCGTTTCAAAAGAATATATGTGGACAACTCTTTTCTGTATATTTCATGCCTTCTCTAATGCCAATTATCTAATTGCAGGGTTTCCTCTATACCACTCAATGTATGATGACTTTCTCTGGATGAAGAAGTTTGGTGATCCAAATTTTCACAAACATGTAGCTGGTACCTTTTTCCTTTTTCCAAGTACTTAGTAGTAACTTATCCAGATGTATCATATTAAATATTATTCCTTCTGTATCAAAATAGATGTATATTTTTGTATTTTTAAGTTCATTCATATAAACATGTATTCAATCAATAGTCTCCATTAGGATATATGTCAATTTAAGTGAACCAAAAAATAGAAACATCATCTATTTTGATATGGAGGCAGTGCTATTTATGTTTGTTCTGTTTATTTCTTGTACCTTTTGGAACAGTGGCTAGTGTGTGGGGTTTGGTAGCTCTTCAGCTGGCAGATGAGGAGTTCTTGCCTTTCAATTATCTCTCCTATGCATCTGAACTCCAGGTGTCATTTCTTATCCTCATGGAATTTATGAATACGAAACTGTCATAAAATATAAATACAAAATATTTTAACAGAGGAGCACAAAGGAATTGGGAAGATAGGGTCTCGAGATAAAGGGCATAACCCTTGTACCCTTGTTCAAGTCGATCAAGAAGCTAGCCGAAGCAGCCACCAAAATAAACAAACAAAAAAGGGTACATAAATTACCTCTGATTGAATAATAATTATTATTATTAAAAAGAAAATCAATCATATAGTTCTAATAAGTTGAGAATAAAATTTCTAGGCAATAGAAGAAGCCAGAGGTTGGCTGCCACTATGGAGAAAAGACGATTTGATTAGTTAGAGAGTTGAATGACAGACTATTGATGGCAGAGCGAGCACTTAACAGATCGAGATGGACTGCTTATGGCAGGCCATGGCATAAGCATTTGGTATGTTCTCGAGTTTTCCATTTTCTCAAGTAAATATGAAATTCTCATGTTTATTTACTACAATCAAGCATTTGACCACAATTTACTTCACAAACCTTTTTCTTTCTCCAGATATATGCACCCTCGAAGCACAATGATTATGGGTCAAAATCCTTTCCAGGAATATATGATGCACTAGAAACAGCAAAGGGTGCGAACAGTATAGAAGCATGGAAGTTTGTGCAACATCAAGTTTGGAGAGTATCTAGAGCTATCAAAGATGCTTCGTAGTTCTCAAAGGAGTATTAACATGAATATTAATTTGTAATAACGTATGCAGTATATTGGCTTGATGCACTTCATAAATTGTACCCTTTTGATCTTAGCATGGGATATAACACAAGGCAAACAATTGAGGAAGATGCCAGCGACAGATCACAGGTCATATATCTGCAAAGTCTTTCGAAAGAGAATTGTGCAGCATAAGCATGGAAGTTGGAACCATGGACTATTTCAGGAAGAAAAAAAAGTAAACAAACTTGAGAATTTTATTGCTCAAAGTAGTTTTTTAATACATATTCCTATCCATATCTATACACTGAAAACTGTACATCTATGAAGGGGCGATAAATGAAAAGCCAAAGTAAAATGAACAATTTTAACAATTAAAGACCCTACCAGATTATTACTTCCAAACCTTGATAGCTCCATCTCTACTGCTCGATATCAAAAGCCTCTGGTTTAGCTTGACGAGCCAAAGACAGGATGGAGTCACGGTGGCAACCAGTAGAATCAGTGGCGGCGGCAGCAAGAATTGCTTTTGCAGTCAATTTAGTTGTCCGAGTTCGACTTTTCGTCTCCTATTTGCAACAAAAATCCAGTCAATTTGCCACTATATATAAATATCATTAGCAAATAAGCACCTGGTGATAAAAATACCTGAACAACTGGCACCCCAGAATTAGATCTCATTTCATAAAGATCATCGTTTACAGCATCCTTCATATTTGGCCCACACATACAGTAGCTTCGATCAGGGCTGCAATAGTGATAACCGACCGGTGTCAATTAATATTTAACAATTGACATCAAAAAATGGAAAACGGAAAAGAGAGTTCCAACCAAACCTGTTGTGGTCCCATCGCCGAATCTTCAAGTCAGTGCCACCAGTTAACAAATCACCACCAGGTAAGGGAAGCAATGAGCGGATACCTGAAAGACGGGGCGGAGGCTCATTTAGCTCATCGACTCTGTACTTAGGATTCACATTCTGTCTCAAATCCGGTTTAGAGTTGATAGCCTTGCTGGATGGTCTTGCCAAGGCCCAAGGCAAATTGGATCTTTCAGTAGCATCACCATCAAAGTTTGCGACCCTCAGAACCTAGAAGAACAAAAAGATGAATTAAGCAAACAAAATGTAAATAGGGAAATAAATTCTAAGTCGAGATCCACTTTATATACCTGATGGCAACTCCCGTTCTCTGCATTCCAAAGAGCAACTTCATTGCAACCAGCAGCCACGTAAATCAAAGGCCTCGCACTTGTTGATAAAGAAGCATTCGGAGGAGAGAGAAAGAGACACATCTTCTCGATAGGGCACACAGGAGAATATTGCCATGAATTTACAGGTATAAGGAATCTCATATCCCAGAGAGTGAGCACACCCCTAGAAGATCCTGACACAAACCAATTCCCACACGGACCACCTACCAGTGAAGAAATATAGCCTTCGTCGGCAGTTGCTTTTAGTGTCCATGCATTAGAATCTGTTCGTATGTCCCAAAGATGGATTCCACATTTTTGTGTGGTGTACATAACCATCTGACTGGCACAATTATCGGGGGTGTAGTTCAACAGAGTGAGTACGGCACCTTCCTTGCAATCCTTCTTTTTCATATCAGCGATGCCTGAATATTTTTCAACAACATTGCCAAGGCCTCTAGAAACATAATCAATGGAGAACATGTGTAGCATGCCATCGCATGCTCCAACAACAACTTGAGCAGAATTCGAAGCATTTCTGTGCATAGGGCTCGACTCCCTTCCAAGTGATAAGTAAGCCTTGACCGAAATGAGATGTCTTTTTCCAACTTTCTGGAATCCCATACCTTGACAGTTGAATCATCAGATGCACTCTACAAAGAAGCTATGATCATTTGATACTGCAATGTGATTAACAGCAGATCGGTGCTCTTGAAGGTGTGCAACCAAGACCCCACGCGGCCTCCAACCTGAATCTGGCATTGATGGTGTTCGAGCAGATGATGGCAACCCAGCTAGATCAGACATAGTTGAAGAATCTCCTACTGAAATGATACTTCCTTTTGAGGAGCCAGACACTCCCATATCTTGAAACTTACTATCAAGATAGGCTGTTTGGTCATTTTCCTTGCCTTCAGGTTCATGTACCACCCTATAGAACTGTTTGGAACCACTATTGATGCTAAATGACCCTGAAATAAGTTTAGGTGTAGGAACTGAACTAGCCAAGTTGAAGGATTTATTTAGTGGATCCATCCAGGGCAAGGACGATGGAACCAACACCTTGGTGATTTACTTGTAATGGAGAATCAGATGCCACTGGAGAAATGGCATGCTTGTCCATACTAAAGGAGTATAAAGGCATCCCACCTGATGATTTGTCACAAATGACACTATTTACACCACTGACCTGAGGAGACATAAAGCCTGAGAATTGTAACTTATCAGAGGATAAGCGATCACGAAAGTCAACTACAGCTTTCAACTTAGCCTCTCCATCATCATAGTCCGATGTCTCGGGATGGTGCAATGAATTACCATGCTTTTGAACATCAAGAGCTCGCTTTTTCGGGCCAGAATGTTGTCAAGTTTGGTTCCCCTGCCTCTGTCTTCAATAAACTTGCTGAATCCCATTGTTTTGATTGTGCTGATGAATTATACCATATCTTTCTCTGTCTATCCAACATATCTGAACTCTTAGCTTTTTCCAAGATCTGATAGAAAACCTCTCTTGAAACTGGTGGCTTCAAACATAAGAAAAGGGCCTTCTCAGAAGCTAGAGATGCTGGTTGTCTGCGAAGAAAAGGGCGTATAACTGGGAGCCAGAAAAACATAAGAATCCACTGCACCCAAACTCTCACTGCTAGCTGCAATGAAAGTGACAGTTGATCTTCTAACCCATTGACTGGGATAACATAACAATGGGAAAGCATGCTCTATCATTTCAAGCAACATCCTCTTTCGCAGAAACCCACTTTTGCAGAGAACGGACAAACAATCCAACGCATTCCACAATAACAGCCTCTATTACATCACTTAAAGCCTGTTCAATGTAAGGCAAAAGATATTCCTCACACTTCTTTCACCCACAAAGAAACAGACGTATATAATCTGGCCAAAAATACTGCTCTTAGTTGTTCATCTCGATCATTTAAGAAGGCAGGGAGGATGGGCAACAAAAAGTCATTACTCTGTCTCTGGCCAAAGAAATAGCATAAGTTAGCAATGTCCTGATGTAGACCTCTTCTGATATTTGGAGTTTAAGCTTTGGACCCATTACCAATTCTTGGACAACCTCCGCTATGGACCTTCTCAGGTGCAAGAGCTGTGAATCAATATTCAGCCTCTGCTGCTGTCCATATTTCGCATTAGATGACGCCATTGATTTCTGAGCCAAACCCACTTCATCAAGAACTCCTGCTTCACTCAAACGAATGGAGTGAATCAAGAATCCATAAGCAGTTAGAGCCAATTGAATATATTGGAAGCATAACAAATTCTCACACTTTCCTCTGATCATCGGGAAGCATGGAGAGCATTGGAAGAATATATTCAGGAAATATTTTGGCATCACTAGGAGGAAACTCCCGAACCAAAGGAAGAATGCCACATAAAGTCTCCAAAGCAGCACACCGCACAATCGCTGCTGGATCAGAGAGCATTGCAGCACAACGTATGGGAGTACACGCTGCAAACGGTCTTCATCGTCAATGTATAGTGAACAAGACTTTAAAAGGAGTATAGCGCCCTCCTTAAATGAGGCAATTTCACACTTCGTACACAGGAACAGAGCAAAGAAGCAATCAGAACCATTCCTTCACATTTCATACTGTCTTGAGGTAAAGGTAAAAAAGGCATGCCAAATGTGTCTGACTGGCTGTCATACTCGGACATCAATGAACTCAAATTGTTCATCGTAATCTTTTTCAAGAAAGGGTGGTTATTTCTCCGAAAAGCATCAGAGATGGATTGATGAAGATCACCAGAAAACTGGCTGCCACTGCATTTAAGATCAATACAATTCTCAGCATCAGATGAATCTTCCAGTGCTGGCTTCTGAGAAGAACAGTCATTGCTTTGTTTAACACCTCCAAGCAAAGAACGTAATATCACCAAGAAGTCTCAAACCTATCCTGGACTGAGCCTTTCTCCATTCCTTTTCCCAACAAGTCCTTTGTCTGTTTTACAATTGTCTCGTGTGACTGTTTTGAATGTTGCCAAGCTCAACACTTGTTTCTTCAACTGAATTATTTCCCGTCATCTGCTTGAGTATCTCATGGAAGACACTTGGCAACATTGCAAACTCTAAAACACAAAACAGGCGAGGGAGCTAATGAAGTATGAGTAACCACTGAACTTCAAGAATAACTCACAGTACACTCTTCTTACACTCTATCAGAATAGGGGATTCAGCAGCAGTAAAATGTACCAAAAATGGTGAGAAGTAGTTTGGGAACACCACGCCCGCATAGGTCTGCAAGTAGCCTTCAGCAGACAGCCGTGATTCCGCGATCCAGTTGGATCATGTGTAGTCATCTTGCGAATTCCAGAATCTGGAATCTGATACAGTATTTTCGTCAACAAGAAAAACTGAGGATGAGTTATCAGCACCAAAAGTTGGTGGAAATACAAGCAAGAAAAGGAATCAACTCAGAAGATCAGAATGTTATTAATTATATCTGGCAAGAAACTAATCGCCTTATAGAACACACTTTAAAACAGAGTGACAGAGATTGAGTTAAAGAC
>JANIEQ010001279.1:0-12649 GCA_024708375.1 Oxalis stricta | reverse complement strand
TTAGATACTACACCCTCCGTCTAGTTATGTCATAGGTTTGCACGAAAAGCGATCTTTTAAGTGGAACCAGAGGTAAATAGAACTGAATAATTGGCAGCTGTAATTAAATTACTATTTTGTCCCAGATTTATGTCATATGTTTACGTAAAATGCATTTGAAAAATAGGCAAGTATTTTGAAATAGGTGAGTGTATATATATAATCTTAGAATGTCGTTTTTGATAGCATGGCCCAAGTCTCCAACGGTGTTGAGACAGAAGCTTTTCTACCAAAAAACAGTGGACTAAGAACAGAGAACCCACAACCAAGGAATACTCAATATTAAGAACTATATGATTGAAGGTTATGATTTTGGTTGATGATTAAAATGCTATTGCTAAGGGCTAAAATGAAATTTTTTTTTTTTTTTGATCCTAAGCGAGTAATTTAAGTTGAGGTTATTTGATTTTCACTCTATGCCAATGCAACATAAACAAAAATTTCAGACATTTAAACGAACAATCGGAAAAAAGCTAGAATCACTTCTTTCAGTTTAATCAAATTAACTAACAATAAAGGTAATACAATAGTGTATATATGAATTCCAAAAGAAAACTAATATGTGACAACAATCTTGGCCACAAGCCAAGTCACAAATCAGAAAAACCCGAAAAGGCAAAAAAGCAAATCAGTTGAGAAAGCGACATTTTTGAAGTAACGTTCAAGATTGCAAAATGGTTTTCTTCCTAGCTCACTATCACTCGGGATAAGTTTTTACTTCAAGTTGGTGAAACAATAACTTGCAAATGTAGCCAATTACAGCAAAATCATCTTCTCCAATTTCTACAACTTTGAGCCGATTTCTGTTGACTTTTAGGTTGACTTTCAATATGGCTTTGAAAATGGTAATTGAAGTTTGCAAACATCTCTGTATCACTAGAAAGAACTTGCTTCATGAACTAAACTACTAAAAGATATAAACTTTTCTTCAATACTTGTTGAAAACTTGAAGTTGAGACTAATACAGAGCTTGATCAGCGATAAATGCCATCTTGTTTTTGTTGTAATTCAACCTTTCAAACAACTCTCAATTTCCCTCGAAACTTGGCATAACTGCATCAGTCAACAACACTTGAGATGAGTTTCATGTTGTGACAAACATGTGACTTTTCTTCATGAACTAAACTACTAAAAGATATTAACTTTTCTTCAATACTTGTTGAAAACATGAAGTTCGACTAATACATAGCTTGGGATGTAAATATAAACTTCCTTCTTTGAGCTAACTTTTGGAGTTGAATTATGCATCTTATCATGATATGGCGAGAGTCCCACGTTCGTTCGCGATGTGTGTGGATGCATGAATTGGCATGTCACTAGCTCCACGCCCATGTCGGGTATGCGGGTACTTTCATAAGAGAATTCTCATCTTGCACTTTTAGTGAGGCCAACACGGGTTGTGTTATCGTCGATATAACTCAAATTGTAGCCCACTACAAATAAAATTGCTTAGCAAAGTCCGAGCATCTTCTTATCCGATTGTGTTGCTAACAATAGCCGATTCCTCCTAAAGAAGTATCGAAAATGATGAACACCATTAAATAAAATAACAAACTATGTCCTCCAGAGTATTTGTACCACAAACTTTTCTAACCACTTCCTTGATCTTGGAAACATCTTTCTACTATACATATGATGAAATCCTTGTTAGTTTGACTTACATGTTGATAACTCAAAATCAATAACCTTGACATGACCCCCTTTGCATACCCCAAATCGAGGCCTCGGTACCTATTGTATATCCAAATTCAATAAGTTGGTGGTAGAGACTTTGAAAATGTTCGTTGTCATAAACTTAATGTAAACCCACACCTTGGTCCAAAATAAAGGATTTTAAATCTAAAAAAATCAATTTTTTGCCCAAAAAACATATTTCTGACTTCATCATGGAGTAAAAACCTCAAGATATTTTCACTTTTTAATTTTTGGAGTAGCCTCCCAAACCACTTCGATTTCACTTACTGCGCATACCTAGGGATAAATCATATCCTCTCACATTTCCATTTCCCAAACAGTTCGTTAATTTCCACACGACTAACTCCAAATATTTAGCTTTAATGCCGAGCCATCAAAATGGAAAAGGGACGCCCTCTTAATTGGATGTCTATTAACACGGATGGATCTCGTTATCAAGGGCGTGAATTTTGGCTGATTCGATCTCCTCCAATGCACTTGTACTACTATTCATCGTCATACGTGATTATTGTGAGATTGGAGCAGTAGGAATTATCGTTTATGTCTTGTGCAAAGCAATTAGAGGATTCTTTTCCTTCTTCTCTTGAAAGCCGAGCTGTAAAAAAGCACATACCTTATTTGGGTGTTTTGATTCAAGCTTAGATTATAATGTTGCCAATGCTTGTAAGCTATAATGGGTGATTGAGTTGCTAAGGTAGAAATCCATATTTGGGCGTTTTCATTTATAAGTCAGTTTAGTTGAGGTTATTTATCTAGATTCGTCAAGAATGAGTTATTGAAGTTGTCCGCAAGGTTGAATTGGAATTCTAAGCTCTTGAGAAGATGGCATTGTCGCTCTTGCCTCCGTCCAATCATTTTACCATGTTTCAGTCGATTTTGAAGAAGAAGCTTGTTATTAGTCAAGTAAAGTTTTAGTTATGTTCATAAGTAGCATAGTGATGGAGTTTGGAACCTGATGTGTTCATAATCGAGCTTGAATCAAAAGTCAACCTAAAAGTCGAATAACAATGGCGATTTCTACAAAATTGAGAAGATGTTCTATGCTCAATTTTGACTGCTTTATAGTGTTACTAGCTTGAATACTTGTCAAGGATTACCTCGAGAGTCAATTATAAGTAGAAAAATCGTTGGTGGATTCGTGGAGAAGAAGAATTGCAGAAAACCACTTTCGATTTTGCATTTACATTTCGTATTTACATTCAGCTTGTAATTCAAATTGTAAAAGTCTAAACAATCCTTGTTCAGTAGGTTTAGCAATTGGAACGACTATATAAATCTTTTGTAATCGTTCATCTACTGTTGAATCAAGAGAAATCATTTATGATTCTATTTTCATTTTTTTATTAATTTCAAAAAGTTTTGTTGCGTTATTGGTATTGAGATACTTGAACTTTAGAATTCCTTCAACCAAATTAGTTTTCTAAGTCCAACAACACTTTAGATGTCCAACATTAAGTCTTAATTTGGATCGATTAGAATTCAAAATCATATAAAAAAAATGGAGGAAATGATTACTATTGATGTTATAAGCATCAATATTGTCTATTGTCTTAGTTTTTCCTGCACTTTTCAGTTTTGTTGCTGCATTTAGTGTTCTTTGCAGCTGAGATCTTGTCGAAGCTTGTGTCTCCTAGGTTTTGGGGACTCGGATTTCTTCCATCAATTTTAATTATCTACAACAAAATATTCTTAAATTTTCACCATGTACTTTGGCATCCCTTTCAACAATTTGACTGATGATTTTCGCATCTGTCACCTCCAAATCATTCAGCCATGCTCGATCTGAAACCACCCAGTTTCGCATCTTCGATATTGCGATAGCCTTTTTTTCAACATCCATGAGCAATATTTCCCACTCTGAATTGCCGCAATGATGATGATAGCTTCTTTGTTGTTTCTTCTTCCAAGTTCTTAACTTCTTCTCGTTGTTTCTTTTCCGCATCATAGCATAGCAAAGTAGACATTTTATAGTTTCTTGCATGGCCAGTTTCATGAAACAAGCCAAATCGACTTCCTCATGTTGATTTGTTTACGAATGTCCATGTTATTAGTCAATCACAAAAAGGAAAAGAGGTTAGATATCGAATTTAATTAGAAATACATAACATATTAATTTTAATTTTTTAATAAGAGTAAAATTCTATTAATAATATTAACCTACTTTTATAAATACATGTTAGAGTAAAATATAAAGCTTGGGTGTAAAATTCGAATTCAATAATATATGTAATTAGAATATCTCACTCAGAGTTAGCTAAGTTTGTTCCTGTATTAGAAGTGAGGTCACAACTTCATCAGTATTTTATTACCTAGTAATTATTAGTTTCTGTAATTTTACTACTGTGTGTTAGATTGAGCAATATTTTTTTTCCTTCATATTATTTCAATAATGATTTATCAATCTAGACGTAGAATAAAAATATATTAGATTTTGATGATTTTATAATATTACATTAAAAGTATTAATTTATATATAAAAACTGCACAACATATTCTTAACTATAAAACTATAAAAGATAATAATTGTTCTATATAAATTTTTTGCCATTGCCTATGAGAGCCTCCTACTAACGCCAACAATTTTTTCTCTATAGTTATTACTGATTAAGTATTGTTAGAAAATTAAATGCCTTAAAGAATTTGAACAAAATGTTCGTCCCCTAGCTAATGTAAAGTTGTTGCAAAGAATTGTTGTAGTGATCTACATCTGAGGAGCGGTTGATTATAGTCATGTAATATATAGTTACACAAAAGTGGATATATATAATATTTTGCCAGTACCTAGTCATTTAGTTGTTAATTAAGTTTATAGTATCATTCCTTTCAACAGCATATATATATATATATATGTTAAATCTCAAAACAACAGCATATATGTAAACGTAAATTTGTTGATAGGATAAGCGATGGGAGTGTGTGCGCGCTCAAAGTCCTCTTTTCAATTTATGTCAACAAAATGGTGAATCAAAGCAACACAAATGAAAGAAATAAAATTACTTCGAAGACACTTGACGTGTATAATAATTATAAGTCTAATCTGTGAATTTAATCTTCTTTGTAATATGATGTACAATGGTTGAATTAATTAATTTATCTACATGATTGGATTAATGTTCCCTTCTAGCTAAATACTTCTCTTATAATTCCATTCGATTAAGCAGGATAGGCAGAAATCAAGTTTCTTGGCAAGCAAGGGGAATTCTTCCAAACTTTAGCATGCAATCTAAGAATTTCTCTAGCTTTCTCCTTAGTCTTGTAACCACCAGTACTATCAATAACTTCGAAGCACCAAACAAAGCTTAGTCACTGCTCCAATCTGAACCATTTCTTGAATTACAAATGGAGTCCCTGAAAACTTTGATATGGACAACAAGATCCTCACCGCTCTCTCACTGGCCACGGCAAGGAAACCCTAAGTATCTTCTTGGAAACGACGGCAAGTCCTCCTCCATGTTTGAGAAGCTCAGCCCTTCCTTCTGCCGTTGAACAAAGCATGTCTAATAGTACTAACACCATTTCGCAGGTCCTTCTCTCTGTCGCATCAACGAAGAATCTCGATCAGTATAGATACTGCATTCGATTCTATTGCCTTGATTCTATTTCTTCCCCATGGACAAACGTGAATCAGAAGCTGTAACGTGGCCTTTGCCGATTGTTTAGATATTTGATCGTGCAGAACCTGAACAGTTTTACTGAAGAATTGCAGGTCTGAAGGCCGATAAGTCTCATTGATCGGCAACTTCTAGAATAGATTTGCGAAATAAGATCATGCGTAAGCTCTAGATTCAGAAGCCTCCATTTTGAATTACACGGACCAAACATTCGATGAATTCGCCATTTTTCGCCGTTAGAGACTTGAAAGTGAATTCCTGAGAGTTGAAGATTGTGGAGAATACTCTAGCGCCTCATCGGTGAGAGGAAAGATCGGAAATCACGAGTAATATTAATACAGTGCTATTACTCATACGATTGTATTGCTGGAGCTGAATTCTGAAGAAACAATTGAGGTGGTTAAGAAATCGACAGCACCCGAAGCTTCAATACACTCTCTTGTTAGTGGCATTTTCGGAGGCAATGGAACGGAGTCTGCTTGTGCTACTTAAGCTTGCTGGAAACAGCGTCGCTTTCCTAGCGGCATCGGTTGATGATGAGTTTAACGATCTGTACTTTGTCGATCGGGAGGCTTTGGTGTCGGGATTCTTTCGTAGCCATAAGAGGCAGATTTAATGCACACCATGCTTGAAGGTGAAGCGATTTCGAAGGGTGCATCGTTTGGAGTCAAAATTCCGAATGATCGGGCTATGGGATTTGCTTAGTCACCGGACAGGTATTGTTTTGGCCGGAAAACAACCATTTCTCTATGCTTTCTCGATCGTAAGTTATCCCCGTCGAAATTGTGACTGGATCCTTCATGATTTCCAATGAAATAGGGCAGAGGAGAAAAACGGAGGGACTTCAATGTCTTCCATATATTTCTAGTATGAGAAAAACTTGGAGTTTAGATATTGCAATTAAGCTGGCTTGAAGCTTTGAAGAGAATTTAGTAGTTGTTGTAGCAGCAATTTGTGAATTGATTTGGTTGCTGGAGAGGATTAGGTTTTTATATATGTAAGTGTGTTTGACCAAGGAGAAATGTTGAAAGTCAAAACACACGCAAATTACAAAAGAGAGGTTTGTTTAGTTTAGTTGGTAGAGAGAGAGATGACTTTTCAAAGCAATTGAAGGGCTAAAATTAAATTTACAGCTAGTTTTGATAAATGAATGAATGAAATCCAGGTCATCGACTCATTAAAAGCACAAGCCTAAATTCATTATTTTTATTTTTACTTCTGAGAGACTAAACTCATTATTCCAGCTCTATGTGCTATACCACTTAGTATATAAATATTTCTTTATTCAGATATGTATTACAATATTCTAGAAAATAGCATACTCTTTTGTCGAGTTAGTTTCAAGCTACGTATACATATAGGCATACATCTTGTAAGTTGTATACGTCGCAATATTAACTAGTATTGACTTTTCTTATTACGATCATTTTAATTTGTATTCCCACATACAATCTCCATAGTGTCTTTTGTTTTTAATATTATATGAATGGTAAATTGAGAAAAATTTAGTAAAAGATTCTAAAATACATCATATCAAACGAAAAATTGACACACTTTCAACGATTATTCTCTAAAAATAATAGTGTAAAAAATAATATTTACGTGATTAAAATAAAATAAAATATTTCAGTTTTACTATACCAAAACAAATATTGTTAGAATACACCACAATATTAAAAATTGAAATATATCATATGTACATCATTTTAGATTTGTAGTCGATCTCTAAATCTCATCTCAATGTAGGAGCGTGCAAATTTTAATCTTAATAATATATGATAATAGTTCATTAATAATATAGTACATTGTTCATTATTTCAATTTGAAATTGTTGAAATTGGTTTTAGAACATTCCGATAAGGCAAGAGTCCATTGTAATTGGTCAAGTTTTTGCGCTTGTAAATATCATGAGTAGAGTATTTGTATTAATCTATATTGTTCATAGAATCTAGATAATGTCCATGAATAATTTGCACCTGGCAACATTTCAAGGGATTATTTTCTGATAGTAACCGTATAAGTGTAAAAATGTTCCATGAATAATTTATCACAACACCTAACAATATTCAAAAAAGAATTTATTTAATTAATCTTTTAATCCATATACCTATATATATGACTAGCGTTTATTCTTTTTTCTATTTCTCAGAATCCAATCAGGTACAAGGATTGCTATTCGTAAATTTAATTTTAATTTTGAAATAATCATGCTGTTACTAGGATTTTTCTTTTTCTTTTTGGAGAATATTTGTGCTGCTAGTTAATTAAATCTTGGTATAAATATGAAACATTTATTAGATTTTTCTTCCCCTTCCCATAACACGTGTTTTTCTAGTACACACTAACTTTTTGTTTTTAGGTTGCCGACTACTTGTGGATATGTACACATTTTCCAGGTCGCAATGCAATGCATCGCTAAAACTGAGTGAAGTTTTGTAAAGGTCAACCCATCAAAGATTTGACCAAAAGCAAAATACGACCAATTTGAATTTGAATATATATGCGATATAGTCTTTGATTATTAGGAACGCCGGTGATGAAAGTCGATGAATTTCTTTTTAAAAAAAGATTAAAAATAAAATGGTACTTGTATACTACAGTACTTTAATACGGTGGTTGTGTTTTTACAAATATTAGGGCAGGAAAAATGGGTTTAAAGTCCTAATCGGTCAAAAAGTAAAGATCATTTAGAAGACGGGATTTTTAGGATTCGAAATCGATGAACCGAGACTTTGGCGGTAGCCGAGCTCAGCCGGTCTGCGCTCATTGCGCACGGCTTTTTGTAAAAAAAAAAAAAAAAGGTAAATATCAATTAATTTTTGTTCTCGCATATTATACAAATTCAATATTTTTTTCATTATTTCACTACATTTATCTTGTAAATTTTAGATGGATTTTGATTTACGATTCCGGTAGCAAAATTTGGGTACTATATTACGGGAAAAAACAAATTGGAGGGATATTTTGCTAAAAATATATATCTCGTATTGAAAGTCAAGGACGTCAATAGACTCCTCGATCATATTTTGAAGTGTTGGGAGATCATTATTTTGCACTTTGCTAATTTGCTTACTATTTATGTATGGTTTGGATTGTTTTGATATTTATTTGTTTGAATTTTGTAAATTTTATTTTCTTTATTTTTTTTTTTAAAATTTTAAACGGACAATTCGGGATCGGCTAGGATCGGAAGCGGACCGGCTCGAACCTCGATTTTGAAGATCGAAAAATTTTGAGGCTCGACTCGCTTTTTGGCCGGACCGGCCGGGACGGGCCCTTTTCCAGCCATAACAACTATACCTCTATAGCGTAGCAGTAATGGTATTATACGTAGACACAGTTGGATATATTAGCATATATAGACCGTTCAAATGTTCAGTTATTGACACCTTAAATTAATGTAAATAAGTTCATAATTAATTAAGAGAGAGGAGCTCATGCTCATCCATCCACCCAACTCAAGGAGTGTGGAAGTCAAAAAAATGAGATGGCAAATGAATGTCGACCTTGAATTACGGCACGTGCATTAACTAAATTAAAGTGAATAAAAGAAAACAATTGAAGACTAGCAACTAACCACCACCGATGGAGCATAAATATAAGACAAAGTTATCGACGGCTAAGCAATAATTCACGAGCTGTCTATGTCATGCTCTGGATCGAAATGAAGCAAGCTTATCGTTTATCAACTTTCAAGCTTGCCCACAAAGTTCATTTTTCAGGTCAACACCACTCGTTTCATAATACTTCACTGCTTATCTCACAAGTCATAAACTCTAGCTTTTGTTGTGTTACAGGTCGAAAATAATACTACTTTCTGCCGTAAAATGATACAAATTTTTACATATAATTTATATTGAAAAATTTATTTTTATTTTGGATTAAAGTTATATTAGTATTATAAAATCTTATTCGTTTCAGAGACCAAATAAATTAAATTGGACTTATTTTTAATATATTTTGTTGGTTCCACGTAAGAGTTTACAAATTTTTTATCGTTCAAAATATATTTTCATCCAGGTTAGATTTTACCGTTAGTAACATTATATTGAGCAGATTGCGAACAACTCCTTGAATTTTTTCTTTTTGTACTACTTTTATTAATATTATATTCGAAAATTCAACATTTTATTAAATTATGGTCGACCACTATTTTTCACATTACATTAGTCCAGTGGCGTAGCCATATTGATCTCATTTTTTAATTTTGTTTAATTTACATTTAATTGAAAATGAACCATCTAAAATTATAGATTGAATCCAAATCAAAATTGACTGTTTTAATGCTGATTTGTGTTGCGGCTTGGCGTGCACTCTCTTGGGCACGATCTCAACAAATCCCTCATGTCATGATCGAAGGAGATTGTAGGCTGTTGATTAAGGAATTACTATCCGGTACTTCAAGTCATGCAAGCTCATGAATCCTTGTTGATCATATTATGTTTCATAGTATTTCCTTTCAATCTTATTGTTTTTCTTTTATTAAGTAAGGTGGTAATAAAATAACCAATTGTGTGCTGCTAAACTAAACGTTTCCTCACCTACGCATTTTGTTTGTTTTACTGTGTCAAAACTACCGTTAAGTGTAGCTGAACTGGTTCGATTTGACGTTTTTATTAAATGTATTATGGCTGAGGCCGATTATCAAAATAAAATAAAATTGAATCCAATGAATTTGAAGTAATTGAAAATATAGTTTGTCAGTTTCATGCTTTGAGCCCCATGTAGCGCGCAATTGTAGAGATTTTTAAAAAAATATACAGGAAAGACGGAATACTAATTCATTTCTTCGGAAAATATGATTAAAGTATTTTAAAGTGTAGTTATTAAAAATATAAACTTATTAATTTCTAAAAAGCCTAAAACAAATTATGTAAATCTTGTTTTAGAATCCTAATCATCTAAACAAGCCACGACTAGCAGCAGGCTTAAAAAAAAATAAACCAACATAAAATCACGGATTTCTCTCCCGCCCAAGTCAACGCCAGGGTCGAATCCTCTAAGTTCTAGGGTCATCCATTCATCTAATCTCTCTGACTATATCAAACTTCAAGTCTTCAGTTGTGTGAATTACTAGTAAGTTATCATTACGTTATTATATATATCTAGAACTAAATTTTGATTGAAAATTGATTCCGATTCAGTAGGGGTTTTTTATTTCTGGATAAACCAAATTACTAAATTGATAGTGGACAATAGATGAAAACAATGTTACTTCTGTTAATAATCATTGTCCTGATCCTCAAAAAATAATAATAATTATTGTCCATATATTGTTCTATTGTTTGCGTTAGTAGTTGTGGAGAAATCAAACCTCGAAAGAAATTTGATAGTTGCAAGAGTAATATTTTAGCGGCTCATGAAATCAATTTAGAAGACATGTTGACTGATTCGGAAATCGCAAAAGTATTTCATTCTATTCTTATAACGAATGAGATAAGGTACGACATGTATATATATATATATATAAAGATTATATTAGCGTCATGAACACAATTTTCTTCAAATAATTATTGGAGGATTTGATCGTTGATTTTGTTCAACATTATTTGATAAATTTGACAATTGGTTGGAATATAGTATTGATCGATAAGGATGTCGTTTTTTTGTGTTATTATCTTTTCGGACCAACTTTGTGAAAACAATCGGGTGAAGATTCATTTAGAGAAAATGTCCTCACGAGTCCCTAAACTTTAACTAGATTATCTAACAGCTCTCTAAATTTTTATTACTAACTAGCGGATCATTAAACTTGCGTAAAACATAACCATATGGTCCTTGGTGTTAACTTTCCGTTAAATTTTCTGACGGGAACTACTAATGATCTTTTTACCGTTATAGTCAACAAACACGAACCGATTAACTAAAAAATAACCGATTAATCCAAAACGAACCCGATCGAACCTTTGATTGAACTCCAGCCCGAGCAAAACTTGATGAATGAAGTAACTAATTAAGTCAACTATTACATATACTCTCAAACCGTACTCAAAAAATAAAGTAAAAATTATCTTAAATAAAATAATCAATTAGTTACATTTTTAATTTAAAATACCTAGCAAGAACATCATCACGAGCAATACAAGGTGATTTATTCCATTCCTGAAAATGTGCTTCGATAATCTCTTTAGCTTTATCCTTCAAATAATAAGCTGCACAGTCAGCTTGAAGCAAAGAACAAAGCTTAGATACAGCTCCAACTTCCAGCATCTCCCTAACCATCACTATATTACTCCCTAAATACTTACACATCATCGAAAGGATCATAACCGCTCGGTCGTCGGCCACCGGAGACACCCTGAGGAGCCGCTTGGCCACCACCGCAATGCCCGCCTTATGTTTTATAAACTCGGCTCTACCTTCTGGACAACAGCATAGGTTAAAAAGTACACCAAGGATCAGGCTCCGTTGTCTTCTTCTAAGGTGATGCTAGTAATTCGAGCTCGATAAGTTTGAAAACGGCGTTGTTTTGTACCATCAACGTTCGGTTTCCTCCCCATGGACACGTGTAGAGGAGTATGTGCAAAGCCGCGTTTATCCCTTGTTGTGTGATGCTATTATTGTATAAAACGTTGAGGATCCTTTGAAAGAAGAATGGCTCTAGAGCTTCAAGTGTTTGAGAATTGGCTGATTCGATAATTGCTCGTACTACAACTAAAGCATGTGACTTTGTAGAGAGTTGATTATGATCTAGTTCACGAGATAAAACCCATGTCAACGAGTTTATTGCTTGATCGTTTTCTAGCATGAATCTCTTAGATTCTGAAGGAGGAATCCTGATTATAAATGTAGACAATTTAGAGTTTCTTATAATCCAATTAAATTCCGATTTGTCAACGGATGCAATAAAAATATACTACCTCCATCTTTTAATACCTATTTTTTTGATTTTTTTGGCATGGTGTAACTGTATAATAAGATGTGTTTAGGATATTTTTGTAAAAATTTTTCTTAAAATTTTTCAAATGGAGCAAAAATATCCTCAACACTTTTCATTAATAAAATCATATGAAAGAAAACCAAAATATCGTGAGATATAAAAGAATATATATTTATTATCCGGGCTGGGGACGCCTACCTCAAAAAAGAAGACAATTTTTTTCCAATTTTTCAAAGGCAATAAAATAAAACAAAATAAACCTTAGCTTAAACTAAAATTTGTGAGAATTCTTATTAATTAAATTTTCAAAACAAAGAACTTAATCTTAGTTCAAGGAGCAAACCTGATCAAATGCAGGATACTTAGAGCTTCCTCTAGAGCCAATCCAAACTCCGACTCGCAGAACACGTCAAAATATACTGAA
>JANIEQ010001276.1:0-26612 GCA_024708375.1 Oxalis stricta | reverse complement strand
GAATGAACGTGAGTAGAATATTGTATTAAGTATATAAAAAAATATTATAAAATAATTAAATGATTTAAATTTTCCACAAAAATAAAAATAAAATAAAGATCATATATTTTGTCTTCATTTATTTATTTCTTTTACTTCTATTTTCTTCACTGAGAAGGTAGAAACATGAATTTGAAGTTTAAATTAATACTATTTTCGACATTAATTAATTGTCATTTTTTCTATATAAAATGCATAAAAAAATTGACAATATAATAACGACAGAGGGATTATCTTTGAGCTCCTGAAATTTCATTTTGAGTTCTTTATGCTTGCACATTCATTTCTTCATGCTTGGTCTTTCAGTTTTACTTTTGTGTGAACTTAGATTTTCTTTCTTTTCTTTGCTTAAATTCACTAGATGATTCATGCTACTTTAATAACTTTATTTTTATTATTATTATTATTATTATTTTTTTTATTATTATTATTATTATTATTATTATTATTATTATTATTATCCATTTTCTTCATTATTGGTCCCTATGTAACATTTCCATAATTCAATTAGTAGCATACATTTTCGAGGATCACTGCTACGCTATCTAAATCCGAACTCGACTACGCCTTTCACTTCTCGCTCCAATTATTTACCAATGTGAAATCATTTCACATCATGAGATTATTACATACATTTTCTTCATTATTTAATATAGTATAATTAATGGGTTGGGCTTACTTTGAGATCATAAGAACTTTGAGCCCTTCCTCGTCCTTGAGCCAGAGTTAATCAGGTTCTGCGCCCTCCAGTTGGTCGATTGTTGTGCGTTCAACTCACCCCTCTTTTTCAGATGTCGCAGCGCTGCAAAAAGAGAAAAACAAGTGAAGATTAATCTAGCTCATAAAAAACCTTACAAGACAAGATAAGTGAAGTAAAAAATCAAGAACGAGCTAAACTAAGGTCTCGAAGTGAGCTTTGTTAACCTCGCAGACTGGAGGCGCTTGTACGTACCTGCCATTTTTTTTTCTTTCTTTTTTTGCAGTTTCTGTCTCTTTATCCTTCCGTGTCAGTAATGCCACCGTATCATTTTTGGACATAATTAACATATTCCAACTTCAAATCACGTAAAAATATAGTGTTTGTGATATGACGAACTCGTCCCTAATTATTCATGTTGTTTTCAATTTGGTCCGTCGTTTTAGTTTCTGAGCTTGCTCACCTGTTGTTACTACATAAAGACGTGATGTATACAAGTGATAAATGATGACGTGTTAGGAAGTTCTCACCCAATAATAACTCTTCTTCTATTTGCAATTTCTTAAATAGTATGAAGTCTCAGGTAATTGAAAATCATGTATTCAATTTTAATCTATGGCAGTTTACTTTTTACGCAAAGTAAGCCTTTAAGAGCACTCATGTTGTTTCCTGATTTTTTTTCACATTATATTTAATCTTCCAAATTATCTTTTATAATGAATAATTTGTAGGCTATGTTGTTCGTGTACGGTCACAGTGGTGGTGATACTGAAACTTTCAAAATAAAATATGGCGATCCCGATGAAAGAGAGGAGGGATTAGTAGTAGCCATAACATCACTGGTGATTGTTGAACGAACATTCTCTTGATAAAAGCTAGGGTGGAGTTCGTCTTGTAGGCCTATGAGTGAGATGATTATGAGCGGAAGAGATAAAATTGCAACCTACGAAAAAGATGCAAGATTTGATCAAAACTAAGTAGTCAGTTGTTAAATATACATCACTAAGTATGGTATTCTTTGAAGTATATATTATAATATTCAGTCTTCTGTAAATGTTGGTACCCAAACAGTTGTTATCCTGAAGAAAGGAGATATGCGTTGAAGCGTGTTAAAGAGTTATGAATTCTGCATAGAAAGGCGAAACAAATTTCATATCAGAGTGAATGGATCATTACAACATCTGTGTGGAGCTTCGACGAATCCTGTCTTTCCTAGGTATGATGCTTCCAGCTCTTTGAACTGCTGGAATGCTCTCTTCCAATACCTCTAGCTTGTGAGTCATCCCTCCTTTATACGACTTTCCAGTTCTTAGGTCATACCAAGATTCTTTCCCCAAGCAAATATACTGATGCATGTTTTGCTTTATGATTAAAGTAAAAAAAAAAAACCAATTTGCAGCACCACAATAAATAAAGCACATAATGTTTAAAAACATCATGTCAGTATATACCCCTTGAACCAAAATATCGCTTCCTACCAAGAAAGCTTGATCATTGCTAAAAGTAGCTTCTTCAGAAGGGAACTCCATCCACAATGGACGAGCAACAGGAACACCAGTACCATTTGCCTCCCTGAACAATGTGTAAAAGTATGGAAGGAGCATGTAGCGAATATGTACTGCATTTCTGATGAGCTTCGTATTTTTCTCGCTGCAAAATGGTGCAACATGAGATTATGAGAGCAAATCTCAATGGTCATGCCTATCAATTGTTGTGATGACATAACATATTTAATTTACATCTCTTAACGTTAAACTGATACATAAGATACACATGTACACATGTGACGATTGGTGACTGTTAATATTTGACCTCAGTCCGATTATTTCTGTTCAACTACAAAAACAAAGTGTCATCAATAACTTAAAAATAATAAAGGACCAAGTGGGAAAATTTAGTATTTGAATAATCAAACAAAACTATTAAGATTTTTCTAAAAATTGGGATAGTTGTTTACTGTTAAGAAGTTCTGCGGAAAACTCCAATTAGTGGGATTGTTTTTTAAAAAAGAACCAGTCTGAAGTTCTCAAGCTTGTATTACACATAATAGGTTTTTTTTTTCTTCTAAGGTTTCAAATCACCAAAGTTCAATAATACAGTTTACTGTCTAGAGAGCTGGGGGTTTTTGTCCGTTAACAAAAAGGGAACTAAGTCCAGAAATATTTAAAATGATGCAGCATCTGGAGCAACAACATTTCCAATATGAACAACAACATTCCGACTGTAAAAAATGCTCAATGTGGCATGTTAGATTTTAACTAATAAGAGTTATTATATTTTGCGTTTCAATCAACTGTAATCCTGAACAGAGGCCATAAACCAAACAAAATAAAAAATCAGAAACCAGAAAAAGTTTTACCCAAATAGCCAAGGTTCACGTCTTTTAGTATCCTGATGAGCATGTGCTCTGCAGAAGGGATAGAAGGCACCAAGTTGATACCAACGAACCAATAGCTCAGGCTCAGGATTCCCAAAAAACCCACCAACGTCCGCGCCTGCGCAAGAATATCACTATAACCTCCAACCTTCACAGAGGAAACTTCCTACAGTCAACAACCAAAGGAAAACATACTCACCAGAGTGTGTTATCCCAGAAAGCCCAAGGGTCAAAATCATTGGAACTGAAACTCTTAGATGATCCCAATCCGCCGTGTTATCTCCAGTCCAAATCGCACCGTACCTTTGACTTCCAGCAAAGACAGCTCTCGATAAAACGAAAGGCCTGTCCTTCCCATCTCCACGCTTTAAGAGCCCATTGGATGTCCCCATGTGAAAGTAGTATCCGTAGGCATTATATAAGGCCTATCCTTCCCTAAACATCTTCTGTGCAAGAGATAATTCGTAATTGTTCTGTGACCTAGATGGTTTTAGGTCAGCAGTCTGCAATTTATCATTGTATACAGCTCTGCTGTACTCTTATATGAGCCATTAATAGAACTTTAATGGAATGTATTATAAATACACACACAAAGAATCTAAGAAATTAACATTTTTATATGCAAGTAACGACTTAAGAACTGATCAATTCAAAAGAATGAACATTTCTTACGGAAATTATCATGAGCTGTCTTTTCTAGCATATCGACCCCAAACACACGCTGCCAAGTAAAATGACATTGTCAAGACCGTACCAGATAATTAAGAAACTAAGTCTCGAGGAACAAGTCATCTTACAGGAAAGAAGTCGGTTTTGTATGCTGCCCAAAAGAATATAACTGTCATCACTGCTAAGTAACCACCAAGAACAACTCCAGTGGTAAATATTTCAGCAAGCTTCTAGCTGTCTGGGAGAGGAGATGGCTTCACTCTATCCTTTGGATATTGTCATAATCGTACCTAAAATAATATGACCCTAGTAAGTAGCAAGTGGAGCAATAGTAACATATCAAAGGCATGAAGAAGAAAATATCGTTGTGGTAGAATTGAACAGAAAGAAAGACAAACCATCATTGAGAATGGTGATGATCAGCACCATGAATGGTGGGAAATCAAACTTCCATATCAGAGGTAGTAGCATAAAACCAAGCTGACAACATACCATAGGCACAAAGAGCAAGATATTACTATGTCACATCAATTACGGGAGCAGAAATGGAATGAGGCTGAAAGCAGAGAAAACCTTACCACTATACGAATTGTAATGGGAACTGCATAAATTTGCCCAAGAAAATTATATAACATTCAGCTCTGATCCAATCAGGCATATGATGTATTCAATTGAGGTAGAAGAAATCGTTACTGTGTAATTTTTCATCCGCTGAAAGATTGCACGACTGGTCAATACAGCACTGATGATAACACTGAGACCTGACTCGGTGAGGGCAATGTCGGAAGCACTTCGAGCTGCGTCCGTTGCATCAGCAACGGCGATTCCAATGTCAGGCTTCTTAAGAGCTGGAGCATCATTGACTCCATCATCAGTCATCCCACAGATATGTTTCGGAGCTTGCAGACGTTTAACAATCTCATACTTGTGCTCTGCACAAATATAGTAGAGCAAAATAATCCTAAGCATTTATTTTAAGATTGAATTGAATCGTTAAAAGCAGGTGAGGCGGACCCGATTACCAGGGAAAACGCCAGTAAAGGCATCAACTTTCTCTATCAATTCGCCGTCATCGACATTTCAGATGTCAACCTGATGATGCTTTGGCCTTGTCTTTTCGGCAGTAACAATCTCACATCCAGTTCTATCATCCCATATTTCTAGTTCATCACTGGCAGAAGCTATAAATGTGTCTCCTGCCGCCATCAATATCTGCCACAATTACAGACAACTAAGTGATATATGGAAAAATCCAATTGTCCAAAACATGAGAAAGAAAACTTGCTCTATTCCTACGTACACAACGGAGCAACAAATCTCACCTTCACCCCTTCTTTGTTCAATCTGTGAGCAAGCTTTCCAGCAAGTAAATAATTAATACACCATCCTTTTCTTGTTTCTCATTTAAAACATTGAAAAAATAGTAGATTAGGCTGCCTCAAGTCCCAATAAAGAGGATGGAAAACATAGTAGATTGGTACCTGAGGATTCTGCAAATTGAAGACAATTGGATTTCTGTCCTCAGTGCCAACAACCATAAGAGGGTGTATCATGAGTCATGGCATAGCAGCGTTCAGGAAGCTGCTGGGTATGAACTGGATTAGGCTGCCTCAAGTCCCAATACCTATATAGTAGTAAAACGGATTACTTTAACAGAATAATAACAATAGTAAATAAATTTTCAACGACTTGAATTTATATGTATGAGAAAACAGTAAAGATCTTAAGGAAGAGGAAATTTAGATGCTCTCCACATCATGGAAAGTGCAATTTACAATTAATATACAGGCTGCACTTGATCATTTCACAGAATAGAGGCTGATTTGGATAAAAGTCATGATCAATGATAAGCATACAAATAATAATGGCAAAAGATATGACCAAGCTACAACATAGGAAGAATGATAACCTACTTCAAGGTTTTATCCCAGCTTCCGGTGACAAGAAGATTCATCTGTGGTATCCATGCAATCTCCTTAATGGGAGCATCGTGCATTGCAAAGTTGAAAGGCTGAATTTAAACCAGACCTCAGCTACTAAGTATCTTGCTATTTCACAATTTTTCCAGACAACAACAGACATGTATTTAACACTGGTATAAGCATAAAAATTCCAGCAAATCATTTTATTAATACAAAGTGAAATATAAAAGAGTTAGTAATTATCTGTAACACATACATGGTCTGTAGAAGAATAACTTGGAGAGTATGTTCTAGCTAAGAAAGACAACCCCACAACAACCTATATAATAAAATTAAATGACACCAGACCACACAAAATTCATTCAGATTCATCAAACATAATAAATTGAAGATACAGACAGGTGCATCTTCCTGCATAATAGCAAGCACTCTGCATTCCAAATAGGAAACCAACAAAAAGATTACAATTTTGGGGAACCAGACAGGTCTTTTTCAACTTCACAACTTTAAAAGGCTAACCTGGTAGCTATTCCCGAATAGACATCGACAGGCTTTTCTCCAGCTACCAAATTTACAGCAGCTGCTCCCAACTGAAAGAAAATACTCCATATAAGGGTATAAGAAGAAAAAGTGGATATTCGACACTCCCAAATCAAATTGAAAATAGAAGCAGCTTGTTTCTTCCGAGGGCAGCATAATGTTGTAAGCCATTACAGGAACCATCCTAGAAAATTGGCACGTAGTTCCTTTATTTGTTGTGTATATCCATAAGTAGTTAACTTAACAACCAATAAAACTAAGCAATCTTTATTTATTGTATGATAAAATGTGAGGAAATACCTGATGAACAGGAGTATGTGAAACAAATTCTTCAAGAGAGGAGCTTCTGAGAGCTTCAGTGAGACTAATGCACACATGCAAGAACTGAAATGGATCTTCTGCATTTAACCACCACCGCTTTCCTTCCAGAGGTGTATCAACAAAATCAAATATATCACCCAAGCGATCCTCAATGAAAGCTAATCGGCCCTCGAGAGATAATTTGTCCACACCACCGGCATACAAATTTGCTAGATGTATTTTCAGCTAACGCAACATCGACTTTCCAAGAGTACGCCCTTCTGCAAACTCCAAAATACCCCGACATAAATCTGAACCAAGATGATTCAGGTATGGATGCATAGGGTATGCACGACCTCTGAAGTCCACATTGTGTGGATAGAAAAACCTTCTTCGTCTTTCATTTTTATAGCTACCTGCCACCACATACAATTACAAACAGTCAAGTGACGATGCTAGAAATAGGAATGAGTTTAGAACAGTTTTAAAATGGAAAAAGGGAAAAAAACGATGATGATATCATGATTCTTGCAGTACTATATAAAACAGATTAGTTCTTACAGCAAGTTTGAGTTCAGTATCACAACGTTGTGAATGTCTCTCCCTGTTTTCTTTTTTTAGACGTTGGACTTTCCACCTCCATTTCTGAAGCAAAGTTTCATCTCCAGTATCTGGCATTTCTGGTAAGGGAACCTACACCATAGCACAACCAAAGAACTCGAATCATATAACCAAATTGAGCTTGTATTGTGCATGGCTGAAGTAACCAAATTGAGGTATAGGATGAATATGTGTCATTCTTCTTCATTTTCCATTTCCTTATCTATATTTGCATCAATCAAAATTCTTAACTCGCATCCTAAAGATGAGATTCTTTGATAGGATGAAGTATCCTAAGATGAATAGGAATTCTTTTCAAAACTACAATAATATCCTCAATCGTTTTACTTCGTGCATGCATCTCCCTCGTCATCTCGTCCTATAAAGATCACAAAAATTTAAATACAAGAATCGACCATTTTTTAAGAAAATATGTATTATAAGAAAACATATTGATTAGAAGCAAAGAAAAATTAATTACAATGAGAGACTTTTGACGACATTGTAGGAGAAGTTCGTTATTCGGTGAACCACAATTTGTCAATGGGACACAATTAACGCGATCGTATTGACACCCATTAATCAATTAGACGTTTTTCTTTTCAAACGTTTTGTTTCTTCATTGTAGAGATTTCAAAATTGTTAATGTGACATAATGAAAGTACCCATTAATCAATCCGTTGTTACATTTGGATTGACGGATATTAGCTAACGGATTATGCATATCATTACAAAAATACCCTCCAATTATTTACTCTCCTTGAAACCATATCAACGATAATTTATGTTGTTTTATGATAAGATCAATTATTACAATAAATATTTGTGAATCACATTCCACAAATCAGAAAAACTGAATATTGATGGCAAAAGAACTTCATGAAATCATTTTAGTTAACAAATCAATACAATAATAAGTACTGAAACTTGAAACCCTATACCTGAAATCCTGCCTTTGATCAAACATTGCCTAAGGATAAGTAATTTGAACCTGCTTGCTCCATATATTTTCATAATTTAGAAATAATTTCAATCATTGTACAATATATAGTGATAATATTCTCCTACAATTCCTAGTACCAAGAACGTTGAATTGAAGTTATCATAGTCTGTTTTCTTATTTACCAATTAATCCCGAGCAGTAACCAAAGCTCTGGGTTGCTTCTGTAGCGCATCTGGAATCAATCTTGTCCGGGTGGAGGGCTAAGGCCCGCTTCCTGAAATGTTTTCTGATTTCTTCGATCGCACAATTGGGCTCCGCACCAAGCATCTTGTAGTAGTCTGGTTTCTCTCTGTTGAGCAGCGTTGTAGAGTCAATGAGAACGTCAATTATACACTTTATTTACGTAAAATGTATAGAGAAAATGATAAGTAATTATCGACAGATGTAATAACATTTTATTTTTTCTTTGTAAGCACTTTTTCAATTTTTCCATATCGGATCAAACTACATTAAGCAAATTCCATTTATCTGAAAATTTTCTCGACTAACATTTCCAACTATGGCTGAGAAATGTTACATACGACAAAGATATAATGAATTTAGAGATACGATGTAGTAGGAATTTCATTTTCATGGTTGCCCAAAACAACTTCTACACAAAATCATCCTGATTGTGGAAAATAGAAAAATGTTTCCCTAAATTAGTGTAGTGTTTTGGGCTGGGCTTACTTTGAGATCATAAAAACTTTCAGCCCATAAGAAATAGCTTCATTACGCTTAGTTCCTCTCCCTCATCAGAACGACACCGTTTGACAGTATCATATCCCCGTCATCCGTGATCGGCGGCCCCATTTCAATTTCGCCGCAAAATCCAACTGATCGGAAAATAGCGTCGACGGTGATGGACAACCACTCCTCGCACCTCAACGCAGCTAACCGCTCTCGAAGTTCTCAGTCTCCTTCTCCATCCCACTCTGCTTCCGCCTCCGCCACCTCGTCAATCCACAAGCGCAAATTAGCAGCAGCAGCCGCCGCCGGAGCGGCCGCAGCCGTGTCTGATGACCATGGACCTCCGGCGTCCTCTTTCCCTCCATCCTCTTTCTCCGCCGATACGCGTGACGGCGCCTTGACATCGAATGATGATCTGGAGAGTATATCTGCCCGAGGCGGCGGCGATTCCGACTCCGATGCTGATGACTCCGAGGACGCCGTCGTGGATGACTACGAGGTGGATTTTGATAATGACTCTTCGATGAGGACCTTCACTACTGCTCGGCTTGAGAATGCTGGTGGGGTCGGTAGTGGTGGAGGAACTTCAGGGAGGAACACGAAGCTTAAGACTGAAAGTGCCACTGTTAAGTTGGAAAATTCTGATGGTGGAAAGGATGGTGGGACGACAATGTCAGGTTTGGGTGGTGTTGGTGGAAGCTCTGGCGCTGGAATTGCGGTGAAGGATGAGCCTGTGAAGATATTTTCTGAAAATATTCAGGCTAGTGGGGCTTATAGTGCTAGAGAAGAGAGCTTGAAGAGAGAGGTACTTTTGTTGAAATTTTTAAAATTTATGATCAGTATTGTGTCTGTTGTGCAGAATTTAGGCAAGTTTATACATACGAAACCATTTGTTCGGTCCCAACAAACAATGGTATGATTTGGAATACCAATAGCAACAGCTAATATGCGTCTAGCTATGTACATTATCGTATACACACAGTCATGTCAAAGAGGTTTCTTTAGATAGTTTGTTGGTTTTCTTGGTTTGATGATTATCTTAAGCGACGCTTCTTTGCATGTTGGAAGCTGAAGTGTTTGTAGAGTCCCTCTCTGTGATCAATTGATTACTCAATTGAGGATCGTTTTACAGGAGGAAGCTGGAAGGCTCAAGTTTGTGTGCGTCTCAAATGATGGCGTAGATGAGCACATGGTTTGGTATTTTGTTCTTCTCTTCTTGATCATCAAATTGAATTTCCATTTTCTCCCGCTTCTTGAATTTCCGATTTGAGCTAAACATGGTTGAAAAATGTTTATTTGTGCTGTTTCTGCTAGTTTTCTCTTGATCTCTCATACATACTAATGTACGTGTAAATTTTATGACCTTGTTAATTTTGAAAGTTCTTGTTAATCATGTCATGCGTTTGTTTTTTCAGGTTGATCGGATTGAAGAATATATTTGCCAGGCAACTTCCTAACATGCCTAGAGAGTATATTGTCCGTCTTCTGATGGATCGGTAATGCTCTGAAAGCTTCTTTTATCGTTAGAGTGTGCGCTTATTTAACATCTTGTTCAATTATCTTAACGCTTCCTTGAACTGTTATGCTCATGTTATCCTATCTTCGGTTGCAAAAATCTTGTCTGCATGTGGCGTACTCTATGAAAATTTGTTTTCCTGTCCTACTTTATGAAGCACTAATGTATGCTTTTTGCTATGATATTACAGGAATCACAAATCAGTGATGGTTATAAGACGCAATCATGTTGTTGGTGGCATCACATTCCGTCCATATCCGAGGTAACCTACGCAGCGAGGTTTAATTTTTCACGTTCTACTCTGGTCATTTGTTTTTATCCTTGGCCTATCTTCCAGAATCAGTGTGGACTGAAAGGAAGGCTTGTAACACTATTGCTATTTGCTGTTCTACTTCTTTTGACATAATAAAATTACTTTCATATGACTAGTGGATCTTTACCTTGTGGTATTGATTTGATTGTGCAAGAGATCACGTGCTATTGTAATACTAAAGGACATGTAAATGCAACCTCAACGTTATAAATCATTTGCAGCACAGTGAGCACACACTAAATGTATTACTTGCATTTATGTTTTTGTTTTTTTGCAACATCTATTTGTTCTCTATTTCATGAACCATGCAGTCAAAAATTTGGAGAAATAGCTTTTTGTGCAATCACGGCTGATGAACAAGTGAAAGGCTATGGCACCAGATTAATGAATCACTTAAAGAAGCATGCGCGAGATGGTGATGGACTAACTCACTTCTTAACCTATGCTGACAATAATGCTGTTGGGTATTTTATCAAACAGGTTAGTTTCTAAATTCCCCCTACTCACGATGTTCTCATCCTTGCTTATTACCTGCAGCTATATTTGCATCTCTGTATGTCTTCTTAATGTATAGGCCTTTAATGTTCCTGCCTTTATTTCCGTATCTTGTTTGATTCCTTATCTTAAGTTTAGTGGATTTTTCTTCTAAATATGTTGTTGGTGTAAACTTGTAGGGTTTTACCAAAGAGATTTACTTGGAGAAAGATTGTTGGCATGGGTATGACTCATTCAATTCAAAGTTTATGAACAAGTTTAACTGTAGCTACAATAAGATTTGAAAGTTTTTTTCTTTCCTATAAATGAAAGATGTTTAAGTTTGTTGCCTCCTGAGTTGAGCTTTTGGTTGGCTTGTATAATTTTACGTACAATTCAGGTATATTAAAGACTATGACGGTGGAATCCTAATGGAATGCAAAATTGATCCAAAGCTCCCCTACACTGACTTGTCAACTATGATTCGTCGTCAGAGGCAGGTGAGATAAAATCTATATGGTTAAGATGCAATGCCTTGTATAGGAGCTTTCCACATTTCTTGGACATTATGGCTTCATCAATTGAATATTCATCTGCATTGTTCTTATTTGGTAATCTTAGGCCATCGACGAGAAGATAAGGGAACTCTCAAATTGTCAAATTGTCTATGCTGGAATTGATTTTCAAAAGGTATTCATCCATGCTGTTGTGATCCATGGTTCTATTTGATTCTTTACGGTACATTATACATTTATACCACATGTTAGTAGCCTTAGACTATTATTCTTCTCCATAGTTACAGTATATTTCTTCTTTGAAGTGCTAGTTATATCTATTTCTGTAATTATCTGAACCCAAACTTTAGATCTGACCATATAAAATGTTCATTCAGAAAGAAGCGGGGATCCCGAAGAAAGTTATAAAAGTAGAGGATATTCCTGGCTTGAGTAAGTTTTTTGAGGTCTCAACTTCTCTCACCTTAATTTGTTTTACAGTTGAGGTAATGAAAACTAGAATCTATTTGAGAATGTTTGTTTGTGAATGTGATAATAGAGGAGGCTGGGTGGACACCTGATCAATTTGGCCATTCACGATTTAAAGCTCCTAGCTCTGACGGAACAACAAGTCAAAAATATTGGACACCCTTCATGCGTGCTCTTCTAAAGGCAATCTTCTATTTTTTTACCAATCCCTATCTGTTACTTTTCAAATTCTAATGCATGCCAATGCTAACTCTTCCACTTTGGAAATTTGAATAGACATTGCATGACCATGTTGATGCTTGGCCATTCAAGGAGCCAGTAGATGCTCGTGACGTCCCTGATTATTATGACATCATTAAAGATCCCATGGGTAAGAAATAATATTAATCCAATTCAATAATCTCATATATAGATATTCTTCAACAATCTCATTAATGGTGATTCTCTCTAACATCTGTAGATTTGAAGACAATGTCGAAAAGGGTAGAGTCGGAACAATATTACGTAACATTTGACATGTTTGTTGCCGATGCCAGAAGGATGTTTGCGAATGCACGCACTTACAACTCTCCTGAAACCATCTATTATAAATGCTCCACCAGGCATAATGAGATTCATTTCGTTCATTTGTTTGTCAAACTCTTTCGAATCATTTGTTCTTAGAAATTGCTTAATGCGGGAATTAAAATTTGTTGTGTAGGTTGGAAGCTCATTTCCAGAGCAAAGTTCAGGCGGGGCTTCAAGCTGGAAACAAAATTCAGCCATAGTAGTGACGTGATTGACTGAAGTACGATAATGGGGTTGTACATAGCCCGACCAAATAATTCCAGAGTAGGATGTACTGTAACATTAATACATTATTACTATTATAATTAGTATTATGTAATTCTTAGGTCTGAATTATTGTGAACTATTTACTAGTGAGAGTATTGCAGATACTTCAGAAATCAGAAGTAGCACAAACAATTGTATCCATGATGAGCACAATGTGAAAAACATTACTTGCAATATAAGCAACCCTAATTAGCTGATATAAGCAACCCCTAATTAGCTGATCGTGAGATCTACATCTTCTTGTTTGTGGAAGCATTCTGCTACAAATAAAGATGGAGGACAAAGTTTGGCATCCGGTTACTATTCAACTATGCAAATCAAGGCAATTAAGGAATTAATCCTGTAAAAATTCCATATATGCCTCCATTATATATACTTCGTTGAAAAATTATGGTTTGTTAGAGGAACATAACCTTCTAGCGGCTATTAAGGCTATTCATATCATGGGTTGTGCCTTGTCGAGACCAATGAATTTGGGATCATAATACTAGAGGGGTTTATACTTGTCAAAAGTGGTTATTTCATTGCCAAACAATTATTGTATCCTGATTATAGTGATCCTTTTACTACTTCACCGTTTGGTCGCTGGGATTTAATTTGGCTGCTGGATTTGGTTGACTAAACCGAGAACTTTTACATGGAAATTGTGTCAAGGTATAGTGTCAACAAGGGACAATTTGATTTGTCGCGGTTTGCACTATTCCGTGCCATTGTGAGGTATGTCTCGATGCTAGTGAGTCCATATTACATTTGTTCCGTTATTGTGTCTGGACTCGAAATTTCCGGCAGAACTTGGCATAAATGGTGTTATTCTCTCCACAGCATATTGATGCTAGGCATTGGCTACAATCTGTTTTTACGGTGCTTTCGAGCAATGATTTGAAGCCGTTTATTGCAGCTACGTGGTGGATTTGGAGTAACCGTAACGACTATATATTCCGGGCCAAATGTGCTATCCTAAAGCGGCAATTCGGGTTTTCGGCGCTGGTTTTTTGGATTCTACTCTATGGCAGCTGCGGTTTCAACCCCCAGTACCAGGCTGGTCGACTTGGCAGACCGATGGACACCACCCCGCATCGGGAATGTTCAAAGTGAATTTTGATGCTGGTTTTTTTTGGGAAGTACTCACGAATCGCTATGGTACTATTGTGCGTGATCGGTATGGGCGTTGTGTGGGTGCGTGGTCGGATAGATTGGGGAGGTAAGTTTCCGCTTTGCGGGCGGAGGCTATAGCGAGCTTTGAAAAGTATTGATCAGGTTAGAACTTTGAATCCGGACGCCGTTGTATTTGAAGGAGATTGTCGAGGTGCTTATACAAGAATTGAATAGCTCTTCCACGAGTTTTTCGGTGATTGGCAATATTTCTACGAACTTACACATAAGGCCGACTCTTATTTTTCTACTTGTCGTTTCAATTTTGTTAAGCGTGACGGCAATAGGCCGGCACATGCGCTTGCTCGTCATTTTTCGCTTGTTGATTTAGAATCTTTTGTTTGTAATAATCTTCCACATGTCGTGGCTGAACTTGTCCGTTCTGACGCTTTTCTAGCTTAATGAAAAAGTCAGCTTGATCTTAAAAAAAGAAAAAAAAAAGGAGGATTGTTATGCAAGTAAAAGACATTATATTTCGAATTGTTCAATACCATTGATTATTTGAAACAAAAAATGTTATTGCAACAATAATATATGATTACTAGCTGGAATTATAATTCAAACTTGTGATTGGGGTGAAATTATGAGTATGAGAATAGATTATGGCATCGTGATTAAGTCCAGTAGCGGCAAGCAATTTGTACGTTTAAATTTCAGTACGCTCAATAGAAACACTATGAACGCCACTTAAACCATAGCAAATGATGGAGAACCGAAAAGAGAATCAAACGATTGAGAAGTTAAAATATATCAAACACCCAATTCAATATGCACACAACAGAGATTCACAAATAGTGATATTCAATGAAAGATTGCAATTTTGACGATCCAATTACATCGAATTGTAACCCCAAAACACGAGCATCCACACATCGAGAATAGATCTGGGCTGATATCATGATAAAATGTGCAATTCCATTACATCGAATTGTAACTCCAAAACACGAGCATCCACACATATTGGGAATAGACTTGAGACCGATACTTGTCTAACTCAACTCCAAAAGCTAGCTCAAGGAAAGGGGTTTGCATAGATTTGCATAAGTCATTATAAGTAAAATCCAGATTTGATAACCATCCGATTCGATGTGGGACTTTAAGACTCCATGAAGATGAGAGATTTCGCCTCCTTGATGATAGGATTATCCTCTTTAAGTGTTAAACTCGGATAATTTGTTGTCTCCTCCAAGCTTCGCTCCTTCGAAATAAGTGGTATAGCGGCGGATAAGGTTATTATAGTAGGATAGTTCTAGACCATATGCTCCCTAAGTGAACGTATGGTTGCGTCCGCATTCTCAAACCGAAACGTCTCGACGAGCTTTGTCGAGCAACTTAACATAAACTTACATGAAACCAACCAGATTAGAAGAAGCTAATTAATAATCGGTGTATCCCAACTAACTAATACATGAAACCAGCCTCTATATGCATATTCGATCCCAGCATTTAACAAAGATAATCTACTTACTAAGAATAATCAATTAATAAAAGCATGTAAAATGCAAGCCAGGAAAGATGCAAATATATATGAGCAAATGGGAAACATATATATGTATATAATGGTGGACTGTATATTATCAATGACAGAAGGTAGCTAGCAACAAAAAAACAAAAAAAATTATCAGCTAATAGAAGATCGAGACAAATAAATAGCTAGGAACGTTCCTTTTCCAATGTAATTAGATTTATCAAGTAGTGTAGCAGAGAAGTTAATTAATTAAAACAGAAGATGCTTACTGTAACAGATTTCACATCATACTTGTCTTCAACAACAATGTATTATGTATATATATACACATTAATTAATATATATATATATCGATCTCAAAATGGATTTCCCATTAATTCCTAGGATAATTAATTAATTATTTAATCTAGAAACACACAATTAAGTCTTCTCTTAATTCGACCCTAACCGATCTTTTAATTCTTTATAACAACTCTAATTACTTACTACGTGCACGCTCTTTATTTAATCATTGAATTTATATATCTAGGAAATGAATTTTTTTTTTTTTTTTAATATCGAAATGAGTTTTGTTTAGTGTGTCCAGATTTCATATAATAGCATTAGAGCTCAAAAGTTTAAGGAACTAGCTAGGCATCTTAATTTAATAAAGTCTTTAGTACTTTATAGGAAAACTATTACTTGGATTGGGCTGCTTATTTAATTTTATGTACATTAAGATGCTGTATTCGATTCGATGCATACAATTAAAACTTATACCTAAGACATATTGATTACTTATCATAAGTCATAAGGTTGTTTAATTTCCTGCACAAGCTTCCTAAGAAAGTCCTGAATTTTATTTGTTTTACTTGTCTAGGTCTTTCAGAGTCAGGCTTTTTTATGAAGAAAACATATAGAACAACTTCATCTTGATTAATTTTTTTTATATATTCATTTTGACTACACAAAAGGAATAGCCATCCCTTAATCCATAAAGGATCGACCTCATGATCTCCATAATGAAACCCACCCCCGATAACCATTAGCCCAACAATCCCTCGATGTACGATTACATCTTGATTAATTAGCATTGGCAAAGGATGACATTTGCATGAATTCAAATCTTGTTTGGCAACATTAAACTTGTAAAGTGACACCTTATTCTAGCACCATGAATATAATTGTAATTAAAATCTCATAAGTGCACTAATTTATCTCCAAGTCGGACTAATTTTCACTTTTTTTCACTTAAGACTGAGGGTTCCAATGTTAAGTTGGAAATTTCGGATGGTGGGTGGGACGACAATGTCGGATTTGAGTGACGGTGGTGGCATTGGTGGGAGCTCTGGCGCTGGAATTGCAGTGAAGGATGAGCCCGTGGAGATATTTTCCGAAAACATTCAGGCTAGTGGGAAGAGAGCTTGAAGAGAGAGGTACACACACAAATGGAATGATTAGGAGTGCCAATTGCAACATCTACTATTATGTACATGATCGTATAGTCACCGGCTGTGGTCGAGGAGGTCTACGACAAGCATTAATTGTTTGTGGGTTTTCCGGTTTGATGATTATCTTAAGCGATGCTGCTTTGCATGTTGGAAGCTGAAGTGTCTGTAGAGTACCTCTCTGGGATCGATGGATTACTCGATGGATGATCTTTTTACTGGAGGAAGCTGGAAGGCTCAAATCCGTATGCGTCTCAAATGATGGTATAGATGAGCACATGGTTTGGTATTTTGTTCTTCTCTTCATGCTCATCACATGGTTAGTCATGTAAAGCTGGTCACATCTATACGTTTGATTTTTCAGGCTGATTGGATTGAAGAATACATTTGGCAGTCAGCTACCTAACATGCCTCAGAGAGTATATTGTCCGTCTTTTGATGGATCGGTAATGCTATGAAAGCTTCTTTTGTCGTTGCAAAAATCTTGTTCAATTATCTTACGGCTTTCTTGAACTGTTATGCTCATGTTATTCTAACTTCGGTTGCAAAAATCTCATATGCATGTGCCATACTCATACTCCTGTGAAAATTTGTTTTATTGGCCTACTTATGATAGCACTAATGTATGCCTTTCGCTATGATATTACAGGAATCACAAATCAGTGATGGGTATAAGACGCAATCATGTTGTTGGTGACATCACATTTCAATCAATTTAATTAAAATAAATAAAAAGTAATTAAAAGTCTTAAAAAAATTATTTGTTTACATTTTGCATCGATTAAATTTAATTTTTTTTTTTTTGAAATTCGGATCGAATTGGAGGGGATTGATTTTTTTTTTTGTTTTGTTTCGAATTGGATTTGAATATTAGTTGTAAATATCCACGGATCGGACAGATAATACATCCGGATTTTTCTTCGGATTAGATCGAAAAAATTAAGGAATATCCGATCCGCTCCATTACCAACTCTAATTCGTATTTTGAATCGAAATTTAATTTAATATTTCAACAATGACCAATGCAAAAAATAGGCAACTAAATTATATCGGAATATAAATCAATATTTCAACAATGATCAATGCAAAAAATAGGCAACTAAATTATATAATTGAAAAGTTTTAACTGAATGGAAATCAAGAAAAAATCGAAAATTATTAATAAGATCGCTACAAAACGTTTCTTTCGACTTGAAATGCCATGTATAATTGGGACCCAGTTTTATAATTGCTCAAAATCGGAAAAATAAATATCATCATCCATGCTCATTGTAAATTTATGTCCCAGAGGAAATAAATAAAACTAATATAAAGTAAATAGATTCCATTTTAAATAATTTCGTTTGGATCTTTTTAGATTACATGCCAAAATAGAAGGACCTGATTGATATTTAAAAATAATATGGGGACAGAATAGTAATGAAACACTATGTTTAAGGGGGCATAATAATAGTCTACTTAAACGGTGCCGTTTTTGTTTTCAACAGATGCACATAGATCAATCTCATCGTCCTTAATTGTTTCATAAGAACTTCGTCCTTAATCTTTTCGTGAAGCAGCTCTCAATTAACATCAGAACGAAGAAAACTGAGAACCAAAAACAGGTCACTTTAAATTCTCCATTGTAATCAAAATCTGATCTTTTCACTCAATTCGTATTGTAATGAAACTCTGTTTCATATATTCAAATTGGGGTTGTGAGATATTCTTTTGATCCAGCTGAAAATAAGCATATATCTCTGTTTTGAGGCGGTTTTAGATCGTTTATTCTAGGGTAAGATGGCAGGGAGAGCTCAAATCGCCACTAAAAGCTCGGCGCTTATTTCAATGATTGCCGACGAGGTTTGAAATTATAGCTCATGAGTAGCATATTCTCTAAATTTACTGGGTTCTTGATCTCGTTGAGACGATGAAGAATTCTGATGGTTACGTTTCCATCTTTGTTTGGTTTTTTGATTTGGGTGATTTGTTTTATGCAGGACACAATCGTTGGAATGTTGCTTGGCTGGAGTGGGGAATGCTGATATCCGTAGGAAAACTAATTACCTTATCGTCGACTCAAGTATGTATTGCTGCTCCAAGTCTTAACTAAGATTTCTCATTGATTTGAGAATCCATGATTGATTTTGTTATGCGTTATGACCTAGGAGTATGTGTTATATATTCGAGTTTAGTTTTTAAACTGAATTTATACGAAAGAGTGAAAGAAAACTGAGGATTTACAAGCCACAATTATATTGTTGATCTCTCGCCAGTAATTTAAAAGATTTGCCTTAATTAAAGCTTAATCTTCCTGCTACAACACGTAATGGCCTCATCACATTGCCATGTGATATACTGCTCATTTACACATGAAACAGTTCTCAAAACTTCATTTATTTGAGACGGAGGTAGTATTTTTGCTATGTGAAGTGATAGCATATAGCTATCATGATTGTTCTTGATTGCTTAGTATTGGTGAGCGATTGATGCAATGAATTTATATTAACTATGCTACTTTGTTGGTTGAAGGAATTGTTGTTTGTGCACTGCTTGATTGTACTTCGTGCTTCCCATGATCTTGGTTTCCACTTTTCCTTAGAAAATGGCATGTGACCACTTTTGAAACCAAACATATTTATGATTTTGAAACTCACTTGAAAAGATTTTTGCAAAATTGTTTCAGGAGACAACCGTCACAAGCAAATTGAAGATGCATTGGAAGAGTTCTACACCAGGGATGATATTGCAGTTGTACTAATCAGCCAATATGTAAGTTGAGTTCTCTCTCTATTAGTAAGCTATTAGTTGATTTCTCATGATCTGTTATACTTAAGCGAAGATATTAGATTGCACTCTCTCAGTTTTGTTTGCAAATACTGATTTCTACCAGGGATAACTATTTGTTCAACTTTTATTTATAATTTTTTCTGACATCTAGTCGAGTTTCTGAGTTTATCTGCTATTGTATTATGAATAGAATGAGCTCTGGATGACATTGATTTGTTTCCCCCACTATAATGATAAACTATTGTCATTATTGATTTTTCCAGGTTGCAAATATGATAAGGCTCTTGGTCGATCCAGCTATAACAAGCCAATTCCTGCTATTTTGGAAATCCCATCCAAGGACCATCCTTATGATCCTGCTCATGATTCAATCCTTTCACGAGTGAAGAACCTCTTCTCTGCTGAATCAGTCGCTGGCGGGAGGCGCTAAATCGGACATCTTCATTTATTTGTTAGATTACACAACCTGTGTTTTCAGTTTTATGTTGTGAAGTATTTCATCCTATTTTGTCTAAACCTTCCCTCAGTTTCTATTAATTTCCCGAAAATATTATGATTTGCGATATCAGGTTGTAATCTGGAAAAGAGATAACTTGTTTTATTCAATAATTTATGCCAGAAAGAATATCATTGAAAGTTCTCGGATTTGTTCTTCAATAAAAATAGATTTTCAGAGCATATTTTATGATTATGACAATTTGTAGTTGATGCTTAAAATTAAAAAGGCGAGACTTTTGATCCAAGAAAGAGTATAAAGCATTCAATGAAGACCAATTGCTAAGTAGATTTTTTTAAATGTCAAAACTTTATTCTAAGTACAGAGAGTTAAATGTTACAAAATTCAATCTATAATTCTCAAGGAAGTGCAATTCTAAGAAAGAGCAGACTTCAAGGACTTGGTGAAAGTTGCGAGTTCTTTTAGGCCTTCCTCGGACGTCTTGGCTTCACCCAGAAGCTTCACCATGGCACTCCCAACAATCACACCATCTGCTCCCCATCCAGCAATCTGTAACAAATAAAATATGCAATATAATATCAGGAAAAAAAAAAAAAAAAAAAAAAAAGGCAAACCCCGGAATTGCAAAGAGGTTGTTTTCGTGAAACAACCCGTGATCTCTAGACTATAGATGAGCAACCTTAACCGGTTGTGCCAAGGCTCACCCCCTAATATAATATAAACCATAAATATCTAAAATATTGGAAGTAGATGAATGAAGAAAATAACAAAAGACAACAAACCTGTTTCACATGCTCTGGTTTCGAAATACCAAAGCCAACAGCTACAGGCTTAGTTGTTGCCTATCACAGAAAAGGAATGAAAGGTTAAGGAAGCTAAATATAATATCTAAGGATTTTTAATTCACATTAAAGAAAAATGATTCTAAATTTTCAAATGATAAACATCTACCTCTTTGATTTCTTTTAGAAGATTTTGAACTTTGTCACTTATAGATGCACGTGCACCAGTAACTCCAACTGCACTTACCTGCAAATAAACAAAGAAATCATCAACTTTTTGAAATAGGTAAGCTAACAAACTAATTATTCTACATAAAACATGTAAAAATGTAAATTGATCTGGGAAAGGGATATTACAAGATAAACAAATCCTTCAGAAGCTTCAACAATGGCTGTCATTCGATCTATTGGAGTAGTTGGGGTCGTAAGCAACACCTGCAAACAAAAGCAGAAAATGGTATTTTGTATGAAAAACAAAAAACAATTTTCAGAGATGAGCAAGTAAAAATGGGCATTGTAAGAAGAAGCTACCAATTCGATGTTATTCTTCACAGCTTCTTCTCTCAAAACTCTAGTCTCCTCCAAAGGTACATCTGGGACAACAAGCCCTGCAAAAAATTGTGTACTTAAACTGTTAGTTTCGGAAACATAAAGAAAGAATAGGTATGCAAATCTATAGATAGATCAAAGATAGTCAAAGTATAAAAACATTAGTAGTACATTACCATGCACACCAATATCTTTTATAGTGCACATAAAGTTCCCAACCCCACGCTTCAGAATTGGGTTGTAATATGTAAACAAAGCAATAGGACAAGATAATTGAGGGATGACCTGTTGACAATTATGAAAAGTCAGGAAAAGAAGAAGCAAATAAAACAAACAATAGTTATCAAGTATCAACTAAACATTTTACTACAATCGCCTACTGCTTCTGGCAAAGAATTTGTACTTATGCATTACGAAATGGTCTAACCTCTTTCAACATGGACATGATAGCATTGAAGTTGGTTCCCCTTGCCAATGAACGCGAGGCAGCAGCCTATGGAGAGAATCCCATAAAGATGGTTGGAAAATGGATAACAATTTTAAGCTAAGCAAACAAAAAGAGCGAGACAATTTCAAACCTGAATGACTGGTCCATCAGCCAAAGGATCAGAGTACGGGACACCAAGTTCGATGATGTCTGAGCCACACGAGTCGAGAACCTTCAATGCTTCTGCTGTTGTTGACAGGTCCGGATCGCCAGCCGTTATGTATGGGATGAGTGCCACCCCTTCACACAAATGCATTCACATGAAAAACCAATTGTACAATCGTTTCATTTGAAATTGGCCAAAACATATACGTAACAATGAAATCAAATCTGATAGATTTTAAGTAATCGCAGGTCCAGAACTTTTCAAGGTTTCAAAAACATAATACAATGATTCATGGTTAAAAAAAAAAAATACTAAACCACAGTTTACTTTGCAATGAACCAATCTGTAAGCCCGATGTAACTTGTATGTTGAATCATACAGAAACTACAAAGTTCGGATACTCCGAAAACTCGAAAAATTCACCTCCCCATCATGCAAACTCAAGCTTCTCTATTCGAACCCTTATACATTACCTCATGATCAATCAAAAGCATAAACCAACCAGCGGTATAAGATTTAACTACAAACTTAATCAGAATTTAACCAAAAAAACCATTTTTTATCCCAATAAAATTGCCAGCTGCCTTTAGTCTCTCTATACTCGATATCACAATGAACTCAGCATTACAGTCAACGCAGACAAAACACAGACAACAAGATTTAAGAAACAGCGAATTCAATCATTCAAGGAATAGATAATGAAAGAGAGTAGAGGGGAAGACAAGAAAATCGACTTACTTTGCCTTGCTGTTTCAAATTGGTGAAAGTTTGAGCCAAACCAACAGTTGGGTTGGTGGTTAGAGTAGCCATTGATGTGAATCTCTGGAAGGAAACAGAAGATTTGGAAGAGGATGGAAGGTGAATGAGGAAATGGGTGTCTGGATTTTTAAGCTGGAGATATGTAGAAGATGTTTTCAGAGCAATATCCATTGTTACAGAAAAACCAAAACCACTATGCGGCGTTTTGTTCTTGCGGGATAGTGGATTTCAGAATATGAGTTGCTTTAATTTTGTTTATCACACCCTTATATTTATTTTACAGGACAATTGAATCCAGCTGATCGAATCAAATAGCAATTGATTAGGATAAAGAATTTTAATTTCTAAAACAGGAAATCCTAGAGTAAAGAAGTTATACTTAATATATATATACTTTTTAAAGAATGAAAATAAAGATTTCTGAAAAGACAAATATAGTTAGAAATTTACAAATATTGTCTAGCGAAGATAATAAAAGATTTAGGTAATATTTGGGGGTATGCGAGATGTGATCTTCGAATTTGACTCGCAGACTTTCTCCGATCTTATACATAATCCTCTTTATCTTTCATCTCATGCTTGGATTGATGTAATTTGAAATGTTTTCTTATATTTTTCTATTTGTAAATTTTTGTTTAGTTAGAAGTAGGAAAATACCATCGTTCTTTCCTTATCCAATAAAAAGCACAATGAGAAAAAATATTTATCTCTCCTTTTATCTTTCATCTCATGTTTGGGTTGATGTAATTAGGAATGATTCTTTATATTTTTCTATTTATATTTTTTTGTTTAGAAAGAGATAAGAAAATATCATCGTTCATTTTTTACCCAATAAAAAACATAATGAATAAAGATATTTATCTCTTTCTTTTAATAGTGTTCTTTGACATGAAATGAATGAATCACATGTTATCTTAAAAAAGAATAAGAAGAAGGAATCATTGTAGTTGAGTCAATCTTATTGTGTTTACCTCTCAAAATTGATTTTTTTTTGGGTATAAATCGGGTATTTAAAATTCAAGATAAAAGAGGTATATTTAACGAAGTAGGAATCCCAATAAAAAAAGCAAATTTTGGGACAAAACCAACCAACTGAAGCTAGCCTTGATGAAGCCAAAAGGCCAGAAAATTACAAAAGTAATTTTTAAAAAATACATGTGGACATATTGAAACGAAAGTTGAGAAGGTGGACAAAAGTAGTCCGACCGGTTGTCGTGTCTGATCTGGACCGATTAATTCGTTAATTAATCACTAATCCAAACCGACATTGAGCGTTGCCGGTCGAAGGGACACAAAACCGGCATTGGGATTGCCGGTCATGAGTGAAATATAAAAAAAAAAAAAAAAAAAAAAAAAAAAAAACTTTGGACCGGCAATAAGGCTGCCGGTCCAGTTCAACAAGCCTACAACTCGGAATGCGTTCAACAAGCCTGCAACTTGGAACCCTACAACTTGGAACAGCTCAGAATATAAAAAAAATCCGAGTTGTAGTCTTATTGAACATATATTCTGAGCTGTTCCAAGTTGTAGGATTCCAAGTTGCAGGCTTGTTGAACTCATTCCGAGTTGTAGGCTTGTTGAAGGTTTATTCCGAGTTGTAGGCTTGTTGAACTGGACCGGCAGCCTTATTGCCGGTCCAAAGTTTTTTTTTTTTTTTTTTATTTTCACGCATGACCGGCAGCTCTAATGCCGGTCTTGCTTCAAACCGGCAACCCCAATGCCGGTCTTGCTTCAAACCGGCAACCCCGATGCCGGTTTGGCTTGCTAATTACGGTGATTAGTCGGACCGGCATCGTTGAAATCCGGTCCGACTCTTTCATGTCCACAACATCCAATTACTGTTCACAAAAGTATCGTGATTAGTAGGACCGGCATCGTGAAATCCGGTCCGACTCTTTCATGTCCACAACATCCAATTACTCGTTCACAAAAGTATTTGGTGCCCAAGAAAAGGCTCGCTCTTTGGCCGGAGCGAGCTCAAGTTTCAAATTTTATCCATTTTAGTCACTCAAATTCCTAATGTTTAACATATACATCCGTAACACAGATACCAGTACGAAAACTCGATGACATTGCGCCATTTAGTCGGGATGATCCTGGACTAAACTAATCTTAACTTCAGCTACAACCAGAAAATAGTACAAAACCAAGGAATGACTACAGATTAATCGGAAAAATTATTGGAAATAGACGATTTTGTTTTGGCTGAGAGATTAATAAGGCCAATATCCACACAATCATATTAGTACAGAATCCATATATTGGAAATCCATGACTGATATAATATCTCAAGTGACATTTTATTATTGGATACCATATGGCATCCACTCCTCCACACAGGTTTTGAAAAACTAGAGTTCGAAGCGTTAAAGTCCAGAAAAGATTCATGCTTCCACTTTTGGTGCCCATCCGGCAACCACATACTGCTTTTCAGTCTGAGTCTTCACAAATGATTCACGAGTGAAGAGAGTCTGCAAGATAACGATGGCACGAGAGATATACTTGGACGTTGAGAGACTGACATGATCATGATATCTGGAAAATCACTAAATCAACAAATAACAACTATGGATTGCTTTTGTTTCAGTTTGGAAACGAGTTTCACAAGACGAAATAGATCAGTTCTAGAGGCAATCAGAGGTTTAATTTTGAATAAACCAGAGTCTCAGTTTTGCATTCCAGGAGTTCGTTCTGCTTTAAGATTTCCAGGAAAGAAGAAAACAAAAGGATGAGAAGATGGAAGTCAGAATGTACCTTAGTGTACGTGTGGACATGAGTCAAATTCTCAGGGACAGTCCAATGCTTAAAGTGACCAAGAACAATCTCAAGATGGTAGAGCTTTGGGGCCAAGCTCAGATCAACAGCTGTAATTTTTTCCCCAGCAATGAACGGACTCTGATTTCACAAATTGACAGTTTAAAATTTATTTCCAAACCAAAACACAGAAAACTCATCGAAAAAGTTTGCACACATACTTGTGACTTAAGGTGTTCATCCAGTGCTTTCAATTCTTCAACCAAAGCCTGCTCTGATCCATCATTAGAATCCTTGCTCTTCAGAAATTTGACAAAAGCTCCAAAAATCTTTGATCCCCTGGATCCCACATCAGACAAAGAGAAAAGTAGAATTCTATCATTATTAATTATTTTTAAACGATTGTTCGGCAAAAAGCACATGCACTAAAGTTAAATATCAAACAAATTTAAGTATCAAACATAACAAAATCCTTTCCAAAGACCGTGACACAACAAAGTACCAATAAATTAAGTGAAGGGTTGCCTTACACAGAGGAAAATTCAGGAGGCGTAACCAAAGAAGGCTCAGGGTATTTCTCCTCAATGATCCCAACGATAACATCAGAATCCGCCACCCATTTGTCATCAAACTTCACTACTGGAACTTTTCCTCTGGGTTGATCTCAAGAAACCTACACAGGAAAATCAATCAAGGCACATATAAGAATGCACACAAACATGGGACATAATTAAAAAGAACCAAAATTAAAACTGAAATTTCGTCGAATACTTTACATGCATAACCAATCACACCTCCAAAAATCAAAATAACAGAGATTGATCTCGCTCTGATCAAAGATACAAACTTTTTTTTCAACATACCATTGGGGTTTGTCACTGGTATCAATGAGATGAGACTTGTAAGGTACTTTCTTCTCTTCCAAAGTCATGAGAACCCTTTGACAAAATGGGCCTAAAAATCAAC
>JANIEQ010001275.1:0-19129 GCA_024708375.1 Oxalis stricta | reverse complement strand
GCCAGAGCAGCTCCGTCAGATATGGAATCCGACAACGAGATACGCACCTATACCGACGCAATTGCGCTTTCTCCGGCCAGTTATAACCTGTATGCCAACCGAGCCACGGTTTACAGTCACCTGAAAAGGTTCGAGGAAGCCCTGGACGACGCCGAGATAGTCGTCGAACTGGCGCCGGAGTTCGTGATGGGTGTCTTCTGGCGTTGATGAGGACAGCCGAAGCAATTGTCGCATTTAAGAAAGGGCTCGACCTTGATCCCACACACTGGCCTTGCACAATGGGGTTACAAAAGAGCCCGACCTAAACAAAAGAATCAGTTTAATAATAATAATGATCCCAATCTGCGGAATCCGTTTCTTAATCCCAATCTGCGCGCCGAAATTGGCTCCTCCCATCGACATTTCCAAGTCTAATCTCCCTCCAATTATGAAGTTTGCGGAAGGTGACAATGACAAATGGATGATGATGATGAAGAACGGGGCTGAGACTTGCAGCAGTGACCTCGATCAGAAATGCATTGCTGGCCTTGATCATCCAACTGAAAGCCGTCGTGCCGGCGAGGAATCGAATGACCCTTTCGGCAATGGCACTTCATATTCTAGGAAAAGAACCAGAGACAGTGATGTACAGTGAGAGTGGCTATCAGTTCTAATCTTTCATGCAAGCTTTCGTACCTTCAAAAACACCCTCTAGCTAGGCCAATTGAGACCTTCTAGTAGAATGTCAATGTGTCATTATGTTGTAATAATTTAAACTACCTATATGTATTTTGAGACGAAAGTAATATTATTTAATAAACAAACCATGCGCATTATTTATCTATATTATGTTTAATTTAATTCCTACACTTGCTTATAAATCAATGTCATTTCAATAAAAGCTATGAGCTAACACTATTGATTTGATACCAATACATCTACACTCAAATTTACAGTTAACTAGTATTTGATTCATGCATAGTGTATATGTATCTGTGTTATTAAGCAGATTGTTTGATATTACTATCATACATCGTAGATCATTCCGACCTCTAAAGTGGAGGCATGAGGAACACTTAGAGCATGTGTACGAGGCCGGTCTGTTCCTTCTCAAGAATTCATAACCAAAGTTAATCACTATCTTCTTGATCAAGCTCGACCCTTTCTTCGCTCTTACGTAAGAGTTGCCCAATATGTACGCTATCCCTCCTTCCCTTGCTTCCATCAGTTCCTCCAACTCTTCCTTTGCACCTCTCTCCATATTTGGACTTTCCGGTATCACAAACCTTACTCTTTTCTTCACTTTTTGCAATGAAGACGACGACGATTTTATTTCTGTTAGTTCTGACGTGCTAGCCGGCGAATCTATGGTTTCTATATCATCTCCTTCACTACTTGTCATTTGGATACCGTTGCTACATGTCCCTACAACCGTCATTTTGTCATCTTCCTCCACACTCCTCCCTGATCGTATAAATTCAGCTATACTACAAACCAAGTCCCTTTCAAACTCGATGTCATCCTTGTGGAAATCACGATAGCCGTATCGGACGATGCACCTGTAAAGTCTGAATTCCCTTGGCCCGATTCGGCCTACCAGAAACCTTTCTTCAGATTTAACGTGTGGGACCGGAACCGATTTGATGCAGAGGAAGACTAGGATCTGATGAAACGCTGGAAGGTTGGTGACAAAGTGGGAGAATATCGACGGTATTCACTGATACAAGCTCGGTGTGGATAAGGCCGATTCCTCGAACACGTACGATTCCTAGACTGGGACCAAAACCGAGAAGCCAGCTTATGGAGATTTTGCTTTGGAGATCGCTCTCGTATCTCTTAAGCGTTCCATAGTGCCAAACACACATTATGATCAGGAAGATGAATGAGAGGGCGACTGGAACCCACGCTCCTTCAAAGAACTTGGTCACAGCAGCTGAGAAGTAAACTGCTTCGATAGAGCCGAAGAAGGCCACAAAGAGGATTGCAAAAAAGACACTCTTGTGCCAGCATAGTACTATCACTATAGACATTAGGCAGGTTGTCACTAGCATAACGGTAATAACTGCCAAACCTGTGTAAAAACAAAAACAGCATAAAGTTACTTTCTATTAAGAATATATACTTTATCCACACTTCATAACAGTATTAACTGCGAAACCTGAAGCATTGCCCATACGCTTTGTGTCTCTGAATCCAATGGTCACAGCCAAGCATAAGACCATCAATATCCAATTTATCTCTGGAATGTAGATTTGACCATGGATTCTGGATGACGTGTGGACTATTTTGACTCTTGGGAAGCAGCCAAGAGCTGTGCACTGTTTGATGATGGAGAAAGTTCCAGTGATTATGGCTTGGCTTCCCACAACAGCAGCCATTACCGCAAGAATCAAAACTGGCCATCTCAAGCGCTCTGGGAAAAACCATTCAGGTATTAGCATAGAACTCCAAAGTCATTTATTTAAGCTACAGGAAGTCATGATATGCTATTTACCAGGTACTGATACATAAAATCCAATCTGGTAATCATTTTCAATAACATGATGTCGTGACAGATAGGCAGCTTGTCCCATGTAGGCAAGAATCAGAGATGGATAAACTACAGAAGTGAAAGCAATCTGTAGGAAATACATCTTTTATGTTAGTTCCAGCAAAAGAAGTTTCGATTATTGAATTCTTTTTTATCCTAAAGATAATTTACCTTTATCGACAACTGCGAGAAGTGGCCAAGATCAGCAAACATAGCCTCTGAGCCTGTAAACATGAAAGAAGGTAAATCCAAGGGAGAAAGATTGAAACCTTGAAGGCATTTATCTCATGTACGAACCTGTAATGCACAATAAGATCCCACCCAATGACATCAAACCACCACTTCGAGTTTTCCTTAGAAAGATGAACATGTAATAGGGAGAGTGCTTGATACACTCGAGGGTTCCAGTAAATGATATTATATAAACCAATGGAGCTGACGCACAAAAGCCAAGCTAGAACCACTGAGCGAACATGAATCCAACTTTATGTGTTCCATAATGTTGAAGGGCAAACAAGGCAATCAGTATGATGCATGCCACAGGAAGTTCTACGTCTGCAAATTAAATCCTTAGAAGCCAGAGCGGTGTGATGTCATTAGGAAAAAGAAAAGTTTCATACAGTGGAAGATTTGAAGTTGTGAAAACTCTATGCAAAAAGTTGAAAATTTAGATAGATATTGGACAACTGAACAGGACAAACAGTTAGATTAAAGTTGACTTTATAATGAAATTAGGGAACCAAACAAAGAGGGATCAAGGACAGACAGAGCCAAAAATTTCACCCAACCATATACTTTAGCACAAACCTATTCTTTACTGTTTCACCACTATGATCTGCCTAATATGAGTAACATAAGGGAAGCAAAAAAAAAAAAACAGAGAGAGATTGATGGGACATGATCGTCTTACATTTGTGATGCTCTTTTCCATTGAAAGCTCAAGACCAGACACAGCAGAAAAACACTGCAAATAAAATGGATTCGGTTATTCACATGAATCCGTAAGTGTGAAAACAAATGGTGCAAAACTAAAACTTAAGAATACCAGAAATTGCTGGTGTAAGCACGCCATCGCCTATCACCATACAGGTACCAATTAAAGCCAACACAAGCAGAATCCTTTGAACCACTTTATGTTTCTCTAGCATGGATTTTAAACGCACTGCAAAATTCGAACTTGGTATAAAAATCGATATCATCCTTTCTGTACTCGATGAGTTCCTGATCTGCTAGCTGGCAATTGGGCAATGCGCTCACTCGGGAATATCGACATAATAATGAATACAGAGCAAAAGTTCCCCCTTCACCATTATCATCAGCTTTGAGCACAATAAAGACGTACTTTAACAAAGGAATCAAAGTGAGCGTCCAAAATACGAAAGATAAAACACCGAAAATCTCTTCGTTGGTGTCTGAGTGATGAATATCCTCAGCAAATGTACTCTTGTATACGTATAAAGGAGAAGTGCTTAAATCTCCATAGACAACTCCTAAACTTTGAAAAGCAAGAGTCAATACTGTTCTCCACGACTCTTTCTGCACCACGAAAAAAAATATGAACTGAAACACACATTGTATTGAATTTGAAGAATGCCTGCGAATTTAAATTCAAGAGAAGCCTAAAGACACCATTTTGATTCTCACCCAGAAATCAAATTCAACGCACAATCTCACATACATGATACTATATTAACATAAACTGGTTCAATATTTATAAAAGGATACACATTTTAAAAAACTGAAAATTTAAAAAATTGAATATTTACAACTCACCTTGACAAAATTTCTGCAACACCCAGTTTCTGGATCCATGGTATAATTGAGCTTAATACTTGAAGAACACTTCAAATTGAGAAGAGACATTAGCAAAAACACATTCCCCAGTATTCAAACAACTTTAAGAAGAAGAAGAAGAAAAAGGGGATTATCTAGTTTTTATTTAGGGAGAGTGTTAGCAGACAGAAGTTGAACAACCAGCAAACAAAGACAAAAGCTAGAACACACACGAAACACCAAAAAAGAGCCAGAAAACAATTCTACTTTGACACTTGAAACAAAACCACCTAATATTAAAAATTGGTTTTTTCTATACATACACCTAGTAAGAGAGAGAGAGAGAGAGAGAGAATGGTTATTATGAGAACGAGAGTTTTGTTGTCTTCTACACTTGGCTTATGAGAGATCGATAGAAGAAGAGTGTCAATGTGCTTTGCAAAAATTGGGCTAGTCATCTTCCTTTTTCTCCAAGGAAATATAAATACGATCGAAAGACAGAAATATACTACTCTCTGGGAGTATTACTTAAAATGTTTTATTATTAAGGGAGGATTACCTCAATCTAAATAAAAAAATATTTTATTATTTTTTTAATTATTTTTTTTAAAATGATATAATGTTGATTGATAATATTCTGAAATAAAAAAAGTTATAGATTTTGTTTCCTGAGTCGATAAATATTGTTTCGTATATTGATATTATAAAATTAATTTATAAATAATTATCCGATTAATTGACAAATAATGGAATCCAAAAAATTGCACTCCTATAAATAAAAAGAAATTAAATTACACTGACTATTAAATAAGTGTTTGAAGTTTGAACCGTCATCGCTGCAACTATTTGCCGAAGAATATCTCTTTGAATCAGAACATTGTTGTTGACTAGAATAAAAAAATTCATAGCGTTGACTTCTACACCAAAAAATTCATAGGTTTTGGTCTTTCGACGTTGGTCTTGTTTGTCTTTTTATAAAATTACATTTGAAAATTTAAATCTAATCAGCACTTAACGGAAACAGAAAATACTACATGTCAGCATGTACACGTTGGCTACAAAAAGAACAGCTCCGTCTTATAAAACTTAACGACGTTTAATGTCGTTCTTCTTTGGTCAAAATTTCAACCACTTTGGGTTACCTTCTCCGATAGCAAGAGCAATCGATAGCCACCTCTTTGGGTTATCTTCTTCGCCACTTCAACTTCCGGTCAATCTCTCTTAATTGAGATTATCACGCTACTGTTTCAAAAATCTGATTGAAATTGATCGACGGACCACCGATCCGCGATCTTCGTGTCAAAACCACCGGATCTCGTTGATGATCTCATAAATCCGACCTACTTTCATGGTCGCACCACCAGATCGAACCTCCGCCGCTACCGAGATAGAATCTCATCGCTGTAAAATTTCGACCGGCCGTCACCACCGCTGCATCAAATCTCGCGAGTCGCGACAGTCCTTTATCGAGCAGATCTGACCTCCTCTATTATCTCATCACTTCAAGTTTCAATATTTTTTTTTATTTTCCTGTTTGGAAGAGCAGTTAACATGGGTGATGACATCGCCGACGTCGGCTGGATTTAGTCTAAGGGCGGTGGCTAACTGCAGATATGGTTCATGGGTAGAGATCTAGAGAAGATGGTCCGTAAATAATTTTGGATGTTAAGTTTGGAATTACAGTTATGGGTGTTAATTTGTTTTGTAATTGTAAGTTTGATGACATGGATTTAAATTTCTAAACATAATTTTTATAAAAAAAGCAAAAATGTTAGAATAATAACTTAATATAATGATTAAATTTAATATTTTAATTATTTTTTATTTTGAATTTAAAAATAAAATCACAATTCAATATATTTTATGCCATATGCCACCGTCGACGAATTAAATCATTATATTAATCACTACATTCGTTATCTCTATCATTTCTAAAAAAAACAAACATAACTAACATCAAAACTGCCAACACCTAACTCTTGCCCAAAATACATAAGTCTATTGACCACTACTATCTCCATGTTTGATAAGTAATATTTTGATTTTTTAATTCATCAATATAAATATAAACATGTATATATATAATGGAAATTAATAAATTAATTTTATATATATTTGAAAAAAATAAACATCATATATTTAATATTTTATATTTATTTATTTTGTTTTGTTGGTTACTACCATAAAACTTTTTTTAACTTGCTGCTACACTCAATTTTAAAACTATAAGAACAAGATTTACAGTTAATTAACTAGAGTCGTCATTAATTTTAACTAATAACTTCAAAAAAGAATTAAATTAATTTTAACTAATAAATGTTTTGACGTGAAAGCTGGTCCTTATTATGACATTGTCTGTCCGTTACTTGGTGCGAATTAAATTAAAGGATCCACAAAAGGAAGAATTGGTTATGATAGCAACATTTGAATTTTGATATGATACGAGCAATGTCAGTTCACATACATAAATCAACTTTTCTATTAAATATAAAGTGATAAAAAAAACCATAATATCATTAAATAAAATAAAATAATGCTGATTAAAGAAGCTTTAATCTATCTCTTTTCACTCGATAATTTCAAGTGATGCTGCTTTTTAACTCTGAAATCGACATCTACATTTTGCATTTGGTTGACTTGTGCTCGTCAACATCATTAACGGAGTGTTAACTGCCAAGTCAATACTCTGTTACGGTCGGTAGTAACGTATGTAATATAACAACAGAATTAAAGATCAGGTACCGAAACGTAAGAAGAAAAAAGTATCAGGTGGTAATGAGAAATTTTGAGAAAAGTATATATGGTAATGTAATATTCCCGTATCTTTGAGGGGTTGGATTTATTATTTTTTAGATAAGTATTGGTCATACTTTTTTCCATTCAGGGAATATCTAAATTTGCAAACATTATGCATGAATGTATGTCCAAGAAAGATAAGGATGCCATAAGTTTTTAAAATATAGTAAAAACCTTTCTTTTCATTTAATATCATGCTGGATATATCAAACAAATTACTCATAAATTGATGATATTTCGATATATTAAACATCTTTTTTAAGATCTTCTGAATATTTTTATATTCGATGTCGTGAGATTAAAGACTAATTGTAGATCAAACTCACTACGAGATATAGATGTATTCAGACATCTAATAACCGAGAAGTTATGATTATAATCTATTTATGTCTTGCAGGATGAACATTGTACCATCCATTTTCTTGTAGCAATTATCCTGAGAAAGACAATTCTTCATAAATCAATAAATAGAAAATTAAAATGAACGGTAGATATATTGTACTATACGAATAAGGAAAATAGTTAGTGTAGCAATTTAAACGCACATAATTGATAACACTGACAGCCCTGTCAAAAAATTATTTTTTGAATCATACGGACAATTATCTCAAAGTTTATACTTTCAAAATTTTAAAGAAATCTAATCTCGTCATCAGTACGCATCTTTTTATTTAAATATAATGTCAAAACTATGTCTCCAGTTCTCTATAATTAGTTAAAATAAAATACGTGATAATTTTATATATTTATAATTTTTATTGTTAAAGGTGAGTTTGGCTCTCATCTTTTTTAATTTTTTCATTAAGAATTCATCATTTTTCTAAATTTTTTCACTAAAAATTCATCATTTCATTTTAAGATATAATAAAAAAATTGTTATATTTAAAATATTATATTAAAATTATTATTAAATATATAAAAAATTGTAAAATCAAATCTTTAACGATAAAAATAATTGTCATTGCATGTTATATAATCATTGGTTGTAGAGTCTTCTATATGCAGAAATTAAGTTTTCTCAACTATAATTTCAAATCCATGATTTAATCAAAACGATAAATCTTGTAAAGACAGCATAAATTCATGAATAAATACATATTTGCTTATATGAAATGACACGATTATCTCGTTCTTTTGGATATATCATATGAATTTTCCCAACACTTTTGAATGATGTTTTCCAAGTTTGTAACACAATCAAAACAAAAGTTCTCCCTCCCTCAAAGAGATGAGTGAAAGTAAAGGGGTGGGGTCCTGCTTTTGCAAGCAGTAAGCACTCAGCCAGACAACAACAATCATTCATTCATTTCATCCGACACAAAAACAAAAAGATGAAAAAAGGACAAGATCATTTGACCCCAGAAAACGGAAAAAATGTGAGTTTGGTCGGATGTGATAAATGGTCATGAAACGTAAATTCATTGACTTCGTAGCGCCCAAGTGTCACAAATGCGGTGAGTTGATGAAATCCTAATAATGGTCATCAGACCAGTTTGGTAGGCGATGCCTATCTCATAAAGTTGAAAAATCCAAGCTTTGCTTCATCATTAAGATCATTCATCTTCTTAAAAAAATTGAAAATACAGAATGATCACCTTGTTTATAACTGAAAAAAGTATGTGGTAAACAATGATAATGCTCATCTAATTTAGGCCTAGAACAATAGCTAGATAGCTAGCAACATGTGTTTGGTACCGGAATTCCTAGTCAAGTCAATGCTGAAGAAATTAGACCATGTACGTCATACCAACTTCCAGGATGTTCATGTGGGGGACCCGCAAACTCGCAGCATTTGGTCTACAATTCCTCCTCAAGAAAGCATAGAAGTAGTTTATCACTAACTTCTTGAGAAAAATAGACTCTTTTTTTGGCCCTCACGTCACCATGTGCTAGCAAATAAGTAAATCCTGAATTCATTGCTTCTTTAAGAGCTGAAAGCTCGTACTCCAAGCTAGGATCTTCATCATCATCCAATGGAAGGTTGCTAGATGGTAATACCATATTGGTATCATCATATTCTGATGTAGAGTCTTCAGCTGTTCTCTGATCACACATCAAGGGAATCCTAAGTTCTTCGATTTGATCATAAGATTCCTTCGATTTTACTGATACACTGTCGTGGTCGATATCTAAATTTTCCAAGGCAGCTTCTTGAGCTTCTCTCCTTAGAAACTTCTCTAGGCTTTCAATTAGAAGTTGCTCGAATAAATGATGATCTTCCTTCCGGATGTCCTTGTAACCATAACGAGCAATACAACGGAACATATGATACTCTTTCGAGCAGAGTCTTCGAAACAGAAACCTTTCCTCTTGGGGAACTACTGGAACAGGAACATACTTGATACAGACAAACACTATCGTAGACTGAATAGCGGGAAGGCTTAAGAGGAATTGTGCAAGAATGGAGGGAATACCTTGGACAAGCTCAGTGTACAACAATCCGATTCCAGGAACTCTTACAGTTCCGAGATTGGAGCCGAGATCAAGCATGATGTCCATTGATAATTTATCTCTCATTTCACTTCTGTACTTCAACACACTTCCGTAATTCCAAGTGTACATCACGAAAAGGAAGAAAGTAGCGAAAACGAGTGGAAGCCAACCGCCTTCTTTGATTTTGGATAGAACTGCAGACATGTAGATGAGTTCCACTGAACCAAACACAAGTCTGCAGAAACAAAGCCAGGAAACAAGTTGGTCTGCCATATCAAAAGCATTACGAGTGTCACCAATGCAGTACTCACCAGCATCACTCCAACTTCAGCTATTCCTGTCAAAACAATTTGAATTGCATTAAATAATTACACAAGTTAATTTTTCACAAATCGGTAAAAGACTGGTAGCAGTGAGGAAGGAAAAGATACTTAACCATATGCATTGGCAATGTCAGTGGTGCTTCGGAAGATGGAAACTACAACTATGCACATGATCATTAAAAACCAATTAATCACAGGGATGTAAATTTGACCCATTAGCTTCTTTGATGTGTGAATAATCTTCAACCTTGGGAAACACCCAAGGGCCATAGGTTGCTTGACGCATGAGAATGTAGCTGATATCATTGCTTGACTGGCAATCATGGCAGCCAATGTTGCCACCACAAAGACAGGCCAGAAAAGACTATCTGTTATTTCACCAAGTTCATGATATATGTCAAAAGTAAGCAATGGTAAATGTATATACCCAACTCCGGTATTGATTGATCGGTCATAGTGTACAAAATGGAAGAAGAAATAAATGGCTGGAAAATGCTACCTGGTACAGAATCATAGAATATTCTTTCTGAAGAGTGAGGATGTTTCATTAGATATGCAGCTTGACCCATGTAAGCAAAGAGAAGGCAGGGAAACACTACCACAGTGAATGCTAACTGTACATATGGTAACAAAATTAAGTAAATTTGTGAATTTTATTTGTCGAGGAAAAGACAGTTCACACCAAGAAAATACCTGTATGGATGGCACGGAGAAGTGGCCAAGGTCAGCAAACATTGCTTCAGCTCCTACAATGAAGGACAAAGAATTTATTTTCCATTAGAATCCTACATTTCTGGAATGGAAAAGACAAGATCGCACGCCACCTCAATTCTCAGAATTATCCAGATATAAATAGGTTCAACCAGCAACAATCTGTAGATTAAGGGAGGGATTTTACCTGTAATGCACAAAACACAACCACCAAGAGCGGACCATGCTGCAACACTATTCTTCTTGAAAAAAGATATATGTAGGCAGGATTGAGTGCCCTTACGACAGTAAAATCATGTGTGATTATATTATAAATTCGATGGAACCCAACGAGATGAACCACAAAAGCAAGCACGGGAGCAAACATGACGCCTACTTTTCCTGTCCCAAACTGCTGCATGCTAAATAATGCCACGAGAATTAGAATGGAAGCAATAACCACAGCATCTGCACAATTAATCACAAAATAAGCGAAGAAGTGGAATATGGATGCCACGCTTGCAAAAAATTAATCTTTGATTTGAGGTTTTACAAAGGCTTCTCAATTTCCACAAGATATTTCAATATACTCAAGGTGTACAGGTATAATCTAGAAGGTAGGACTGAAGGAGTGATAAAGATAGAGATACCTACTTGTGTCAAAACCCTTTACCCTGCAGACCACTCACAGCAGACATAACTGAAACCAAAGGGAGCATTTTTAGTTAACCAGTCCGTTGCAATGCTGATCAGATAAACATTTGGACAGGAAAAATAGAGCATGATTCAATGTATCGGTCTAAATCACCAATACCAAAAATGTAGTTAGCTGGAGATTGTAGATACCTGAAATTGCTGGCGTTAGAATACCATCCCCAATGATCATAGACGTTCCCATTAGAACCAGTAGCAACAGAAGGGTTATTAAGGATGATCACTTTCTAAGGTCTCTTTTATGTTTAAAGATCTTTCAAATTCTGGAGTAGGAAGTTTAAGCCTGTAACTCGAGATTTGTTTATCAGCTGAGTTGCCGATTCGGAAGCATGTTAACCTTTGCATACCTGCAAATCAGCGAGTACAATGCAAATGTCCCCCCTGCATTTAAAATTATATATGAGAAGAAAATAAGCAAAAAAAAGTACAAAAAATACTTTATGATGAGAGAATTTATGACCTTCCCCATTATCGTTGGCCTTGAGAACTATGAACATACTTAAACTGAAGGAATGAGAGCAATTGTGTATAACACCAAGGATAAAGCCCCAAAATATCAACTTTAGATTGAATGTGAACCTTGCTGACACATCCGAGAAACGTACAAAGGGCTGGTGCCCATGTCCCCATATATCCACTCCAGTGTTTGAAATGCTAATCCAACAGTATGCCACATAAGAAATTTCCTGGTCCATGCATACGTGTTGTCAGAAAATCATTAACCTAGAAACAGATTAAGTTAAGCTACTGCTTATTAACTATGACATCAAATTTGATAGTGAATTCACACAACCAATGAGTTCTAATTTTTAAATAGTTATAAAGTAAAAATATAATCAAAATACAAATTTCACAATTCCACACTACACCTTGGAATGGTGATAGTGCTCAGCAATCTCCATAGCTTCCAACATCAAAAGAATCAACTCTTTTAGGATTCTTAACCAGTCTCCTCCTTAAAAAAGATCCACTAAACCTATCTCTGCCATTATTATCTTCACCATTGAAGGACCATGATGACGTTTGTTGTCCCTCTGGCTCTGAATCCACTTCACTGCCATCATCAACCCACCTACTACCATCAACACTAGCACTGCCTCCTTCAATCTCATCTCCATTTCTCATCTTCTCCAGAGTATATAAGAAGAAAAAAAAAGTTGCTTTGATGATATTGTAAACTTATATTAAAGAAATCATTTGTTTTGATTGGTTATATTTGCTTTCTGATGCAATGTACAGACCAACAAGGAGCTTTTTTTCCTTTCTCATTATATATTACTACAAATTCAGCTGATATGCCATAAAATTCGGACACTGTCAGTGTCATATTCTATGCAGTTTCAATTATTCTTCAAACTTAATATACGTTTTTGTCCCTCATGTATCTATTTTTATACTCAAACGTCCCGATGTTAGCAAAAGTGCTACTACTAACCATCCCTAGAGAGATTAGCGTTTCACAAAGTTAAATTGAAATTCAACCAACTCAATCTGCGGTCACTGATGTACTTCGACGTTTGAGAGAGTAGCATCATGGAATGTCATCAATTTACAAATTTAATGCCAGAAGGATGAAATAGAATATAACTCATAATATTGGGGACCAAATAACTGAATTAAAACATAGAAGACTATGAGCTGAAACATTAGCGACAAATGAATACATAGTTTGGCGAAGCCTGAATATCGCGACCAACAAAGAAAAATCGATCACTGTCTTCCCCTTTTTTCTTTTTTTTTTTTTGCTAGTGAGTAGCTGTGACTATGTCTCGAGTTTACGTTGGAAATTTGGATTCTCGAGTTACCGAGAGAGATCTCGAAAACGAATTTCGCGTATTTGGTGTTCTTCGCAGGTAATTTTAGCCTTTGGAAGTTTGTGTTTGATTTCGATTTCTGTGCTTTTTATATCCAAATTGTATTCTTTTGGGATCAGAATTTTGTGTTTGAGGTCAAAATGAACAAGCTTTGTATTCATGGCTTCATTGTCCTTTTTTATCCTATGATTAGTTTTTCAAATCATGGGTTCAAGTTAGATTTCTGCACCTTAGTATATATATACTATCAGGCTATCTTCATTATTCATTGCATAATCTTTTTTGTTACTTGATTAGAGTTAAGCGTTGCTGGTTTTTGTAATGTTTTTTATGTGCAACTTGCTCTTTGTAAAGCGTAATTCGTTGCTGTCTACTAATATCACAAGGTTGATGCAGTGTCTGGGGTTGCTCGAAGGCCTCCGGGGTATGCTTTTCTAGAGTTTGATGACCGAAGGGATGCTATGGATGCTATTCGTGAATTGGATGGTCAGTATGTGTCTTGGGCTACTATGTTTGGTTTAATTAGCCTATTTTTCTGCACTACTTTTGTTAAATTTACGTTGAAGATTGTCAAGTGAACATCGTTCATCAAAGACGTGAATTTCTTTCGTAGGCAAGAATGGTTGGCGAGTGGAACTTTCTCCCCACAACTCTAAGGATGGTGGGAGTCGAGGAGGAGGTGGACGTGGGCGTGGTGGTGGTGATGACCTGAAGTGTTATGAATGTGGTGAACCCGGCCACTTTGCTCGAGAATGTCGCCTCACGTGGTGGTTCACGAGAGGCTTGGGAAGTGGATGAGCGCCGCAGTCCTAGCCCTCGTCGTCATGGGAGTCCTAGTTATGGGTATGGTCGGAGTATGTTCTCGGTTTCCACTTTTGAGTTTGGTTTAGTTTTCTAGCTATCATCAGTATCTTTCCTTGGATTAGTTCTAACAGTTATCGACATCTGCCATCATTTTCTTTCATGTGATGATTAAAACATTTGCTCATTCTGTTTTCATAAGTGGAATTTCTGATTTATGGTGCTTTGATATTTGTTCTGTGGCAGGAGTGTGAGCCCACGTTACCGACGCGCAGCATCTCTGCCTCGTAGGTCTCCTCCGATCGTCATGCTCGGCGTGATTCACCTTATGGTCGTCGTGCTTCACCTTATGCCAATGGGTATGTCCTGGTATTTCTGTATCATACATCTGTTTTCATTTTTACTATCTTCTGTCTTTACTATGTTCTGTTCCTGTTTGTGGGAGATTTACTCATAAATTCTTCTTTTGGGTTGCAGTGACTGGGAGGCAGACTATCAGAAGTCTAGCAGAATTGATATGTCATGTTATTAACAAATGCATCTGTAAACTGTAGTTCTACTATGATAATTGAACAAAGTCTGTTCTCTTAGCTATGATGATGTCATGACAATGAGGTGTGTAACTTTGTTTTGAATGATTAGCTTTTGTGAAGTACTTTGAAGACAAATGGGGGTGCTTTCGGCACCAATTTGCGTCAGCTTACTGAAGCTTAAGGTGTCTTTCCTATTTTTTATATGCTGTATTTCTGCCTGATAGATAATTCTGCTTACCTTAATTCTTTTCGAGGTAAATAATTCTAAAAGCTTTTCTCTCTTTTCTTTGTCTTTGTTTTGAGGATAAACCAGCTGCCATATTGCCACTTTACTGCATCTTAGTTTCCCCCACCCTCACACATCTACTTGTCGTTTGTCCCTGCAATTTAGGAAGCTATTTGTGTTGAATTTGAGGACTGGGGGAAATAATCCAACAAAGCTTCACTTCTTAGATTATTATCTTCTGCTTGCTGGTCAGGGAAACACAGTGGTTTTGCTCCCATTTATTTGAATTCTGCACTCTCGCTCTTCAGCACCAATGCAATGCTCCTCGTTTAGTTGACCTCTTTTTCTTCACTGTGCTAGATGACTCTTGCCTGAGGTGTTGTTACTTGTGGTTTAGGTACACGAAGTTTTGATCTGATGTAAATACTGGCACCTCTATCTTGATAGTTGATATCACTATATCAGTATTTGCTGTAAAATGCCATTTTTATCTACTCCAAGTATACCATCCTGAATTAACCATTTATTGCATAAATGCTACCTGAAGTTTTCAATTTTTGCCATTGGTCTACCTAAACTTCCATTTCTTACGTCTTGTTGCCTAATCTTCGCTTCCGTTACACAAGTTACGATCTACCGTTACTCCCTCCGTTGAAAACTTCAGGTAGCATTTATGCAATAAGGATCGATTTGTTAACTTTTTGGAACCAACCACTAATATGGGTCCAGCACGATGACATTTTCTGCATCTGCATAGTAACAAAGTCAACAATTCACATTAAATGATTAACACAAGACTTTGACGGTTGACTAGAAACGTTGACTTTGTCTGTCAATATAATGAAAGAACGATACCCATTCCATCCATCTTGATTAGCATTCATCAAAGGAAGCTGGAAGGCATGGAGGAGAAGAGGTGATTACTGTGAACTGAGACAAGGAGAAGCTAGAATTCATCGATACACTGAAAGAAGCTCTATCAATTTTCAACAAGAACATCAAATTTCTTCTATTAACCATTTTATCCTCCATCCCTGTCTTCTGCTTCTTGCTTCTCTTCGAGATTCTCCTTCAAACAACTTTCCTTGATCGCTTGTTTGTCTCATATGATATATACTTGGCAAGTTCCATATTACGAAACAATAAGCTCAAAGTCAGTATCTTTCTCATAACGTAACCTATCTACTTCTTCTTTATCTAGTCCCTTGCCATCTCCTAGAGCTCTTGAGCATGATCCTGACCGTTCATTTCAGAATTCGAATATATATACAGGAGAAGAAAACCAACTTACTCTGAATGAGATGGTGAAATTAGCTCTCAACAAAGCAAAGTTTAAAGGTCCTCTCCATAACTTCACTTTATGTTCTCTGCTTCTCAACTACTACATTCTTGGACTATTCTGGGTTGTAGCTAATTACCTTATTCTGTCGAGAAGTTATCTCAGCAATGCTTTAACAAGAGCTACTCCTATTATTACTACTATTACGATTATGATTTCTCAGCTCTTTGCTCGAGGTGGTGACTGCTTTGGTCCACGTGGCGGCTTTTGTAGTGTTGTTGGTGAAGTACATAGAGTGGAGTGCTGGATGGAACATGACTTTAGTAGTTTCGGTGGTAGAGGATTCATTTGGGATGGACTCATTTGATATGTCCGATTATTATAAGCAAGGGAGGAGTAAGCAACAAGGAACCATTTTGATGCTTTTTTTCGTTCTATGGGGAATATTTTTGAGACTTCCTTGTATTTTTCTCGGATGCAGTAGCGAAAGCTTAGCAGGAATCAGCTTCACTGCTATTTATACATGGTTTATTTGTATGGGGACAGTTTTCAAGTGGATGGTTTTCTTGGTCTATTTCCTTGATTGCAAGAAGAAGGTATTAGAAAAGAAGTTTGATGAAGAAGCCGGAAAAAAGTCCACTCAAGTCTCCAAAACCTAGAAATGTGCATGTCTATGTTGTTCATATTCTTTCCTGTATTTTCGTGTGTGTTTGCTAGGATGACTCCATTCTTGCTCCAGCATGTGTTGAGTGTGTGTATGCATGCTTGCTCCAAAGACGAGTTGTGTGTTTATAAGATGCTTCGTCTTGCTCCAATATATCATGCTTGCTCAAAACGAGTTGATGTTTGTAAGCATGCTTCCATCTTGTTCAAAACACGCTTTGGAGCGAGATGGAGCATGCTTATAAACACACATTTTGTCATCAAGTTTTAAAGTGTAATGTCCAAAGTGTTAATGCTCCTTTTCCAGTACTCTAAACATTTTCTGTATTCAATCCATAGGAACGGATTTGTGAACTAAGATTACCCAACATCGGAAAAGACATCATCCTGAAATCCATCAATAATGAAAATACAAAGGTCTCTTCTAAAATGTAAACCTGGAGAAAGTATATAAGCTTAAAAGAAAAAAAAAAGGGGACAAAAAAACTCAAAATTTATTCCATGATTCAGATACTAAAGCCATAAATGGCAATCAGCTTCACATTTGAGTCTCGGTTCCCTTCTTGAAGTTATCGGGATCATGCAGCTTTCGAGATCAATCACCTTTTTAGCAAAGGATGGCAAACAGAAGGCTGCTGAATGGATCTGAAATCGAAGAAAGAAGAGTTAGATGCCATGTTTTCTACTAAGCTAGAACTATATAAACAAGAAAATAGTGGAGTGTGAAGGCACACACCTCTGAATTGTAAAATTTTAAGGATTTTGATTTTTCGACATTGTCCTGAGCATCTATAGGATTCACTGGATGCTTAAAGTCAACCTGCAGGTCCCTCGGTAGAACAAAGCATGAAGCCCATTACTCCACTGAAAAAAAAAAAGGTAAAATTTTAATTATAAAAATTCACCATCGTGGAATGCAAGAGAGTATAATTGAAGCATGAAACAATAATGAAGAGTTATGTCCAAACCTTGGATATGTAGGAACAGTTGTCCATGCATAGTTGACAGAGCCTTTGAAAACCTGACGACAGTTTGTTACAATGCCCTCGATGATATGCATGTGAAGCCAAATACTCTCAGCCTGGGTACACACAACTCCTCCTGGACGAAGAGCCTTTGCCACAGACTCAAAAAATGGCTTCTCAAATAGCTCTTGGGCAGGACCTGCAACAAATACAGATAAAACATTTGATTTTCATCCTCCACTAAAAATAAAAGGTGACAGAAAAAAAAAAAAAAAAAAAACAATGTTGACTTTGCAAGATTAAACTACCTATAGGGTCAGAAGAATCCACTATAACAGCATCATAAAGTTCCTGCTGGAACAGCCTTCAAAAATGCAACTCCTACAATATTAAGAGAAAATATTTCGTTAATTTATACATCAATGAAGAGATCAAGGGAGGTAAATGAGTTATCAGTTCAAGTTTATTGTTCATACCATCACCAATATGAAGTGTCATGCGAGGGATCCTCATAACCTACAGCTACATTAGGGAAATATTCTTTGGAAACCTGTAAAGAAGACATATATATACTTTAGCATATCCAGTGAATCCCAGATTGTTGGGTCCTGGATCTCATTTACTCTTTCTTTGCTTATGCAGAACTTCATAGCAAAACACTGAGCAAGAAAAGAGAATTTAAGTGTTCCAGAAATGAGAGTGCAGGGGAGAACACAAACGTAACAAATAAATTCACGAGTTTCTAAGCACTCACCTCAATCGACCATCTTATCAATTTCACAGATATCAATCTGCTCAACAGATGCATGGTGAGCCACTTCCCGCAGAACTCCACCATCTCCTCCCCCCAATGACCAAAACCTGAAGAAAACAATATACAATGATTTCAAAAGCCAGAGAGTAGTAATCAATAAGTTTCTATGGTACTCGTAACACAGCTAATTAAAACTAAGAGAGCACTGGTAAAATGTTCAAGATTGTTACTTTCTTCGGGTTTGGAATGGAACACAGAGGAAGATGGGTGATCATTTCTTGATAAGCGCATTCATCTCTCTCAGTAAGCTGAATCACTCCATCCAAAACAAGGACTTTTCCATATGTTGCTGACTGCAAAAGTACACAACATTTCAGGACTGGCATAAAAATATTCATTCCAGTGAGAAAGCGAAAAAATGAACATTGCAAAAGGAAATAGGTCTGCTCCGTCTCTGAATATATTACCTGAAAGACCATGACATTCTGAAAGTCCGATTTTCCTTGAAATAAGATCTTCTCTACCTTCAACAGGTGAGCTTCACCTGCATATGCAAAACAATCAAGCAATAAGATTTCGATATCCTTATACCATTTCATTTCATACAGCTAAAAAATCAGGATTCATCTTACTACCAATCAAAATCAACAGACCAAAATGTATATCCATTAAACAATATCACAGAAAAACATGCAGAGCATATGGTAAAGTGAACAAAACAACACAAAACCCAACAAGAAATAACAAAATTATGATTGACCCATGATTTTAAACAGAGAGGCATAACACAATTAACATAAAAAAAAGTTTTTTTTTTCTCTAGCTAAAACAAAGCAAGAGAAAAATAGCAAATTTA
>JANIEQ010001274.1:0-12875 GCA_024708375.1 Oxalis stricta | reverse complement strand
GGACATATCTTATTTTCAAAATAAAATAAAATTCCCCTAATATTAATAGAATTGTATATTTTTCCTATTATTAATAATATTTAATACAAATAATTATTATATAATTTTTTATAATATATATATTTAAATTATTTATTTTTAAACAGAATTAATTTTCCGTCCAACGACGCTCACCGACTAAGCTTTTTTTACAAAATTCATACCAATAGATATTTTATCTTAGTCAAAAAAAGAATTTTGAAAATACCATATTCCTATTCACTTTAAACATCCCATATAATGACACTAACACAAAAGTTTCAAAAAATTTAACTAAGCTATGGCAACAGTGATGCTACCAGGAGCATGGCCGAATGCATGGTTCCATTCGTATGATTTTTTATTAAGTACTTTTTTATTTTATAAAAAATATAATTTTAATAATAAGATAAATTGATGTTTGATAAATATAATAAAAATTATTTTTAATTAAATTTATGTTTGATAAAGTTATTTTTACAAAATCATTTTTATACAATTTAGTTTTTATGATTTAAATAGATAAAACAATTATACCAAATATAAATGTTATTTTAATACACAGTAAAAATAAAAACTATCCCTAAGTTACATCATCAATTATAGGAAGCCAATGATTAAATAACTCACCGATTGAATCCATGAACAGATTGAATTCATCTGCTATAAATTTTTCAAACGACAACTTAAATCTAAAACCATTCAATGTGCTGGTTTTCTTCTCCAAAATTATAGATCTAAACGCAATGAATTACAATTAAAAATCAACACCATCATCATGTGGTTCTAAGCATTGAAATGAGCCGACCATATGAAACTCATCGCAATTTGTGCCATCGTGTCAAGCGAGTGACAACCAACGACCGCCGGCTACCAACCGAGATACGACGAACTTGAGATAAGATGAAGTAGAGAAGATGAATGAATCGGATTTGGAATTAAAAATTATATTTTGCTAAGGAAAGATAAAAATAGACAAGATACCATTATTTCATCTAATTATGTTTAAAAACATATATTTAAACATATATTTTAAGATAAAAAAACATATATTTTGAAATAAATGAAAATCCAACAACGACAGCACGAATGATTGGAGGGAGTAGTACTTAGTATAATTTAACTTAGCTAGCTATTTATAAGGGTGCTTGTACTACAGTTGGAAAAAATAAAATGCCCCTACTAATAATTACTACGTACTGTCTCTGATATTACCCATTAAGAAGGAAATTTCGGAGAATAGGAACAACATAATAAATATTGTGCAACCCAAAAGATCATTCTTCTTTACAAAGGACAACCGGAGCTCCTCCTCCAGTGGTCTCAGGTCTCTCCTTAGACTTCTGAGCTTTGGTTTGGAGTTTGTATTTTAATTCTTCCGAATGCTGTATAACCCAAAAAATGTCAACATCTCATATGTTTTTAAATTGAAATGTTATAAATATAAGTTTAAATTACCTGTTGCCTTCTTTTCCTGTCAACCTCTGCCTGTTCAATTACAAGAAAATTCAATAAAAATCATTTCACCATTCATCGACTCCAAATAATGAATTAATTGTCAAATTAAGGTCCGTGCGTCTTACCAAAGCTTGCTTGAGATCAGCATTTTCTTCCTTTAATTGGTTCAACTCAGCTTCTAATTCTACTGTGTACAGCTTGTTTCCGTGCTCTAGACCTCGCTGCTGACTCCCGATTTTTAATCATCCTCCTCTGCCTCCTCTCTACCACTTTTTCTACCGGGCCATCGATGATCCTCTTCCTCCCCCGCATTCCACCGATATCCATTCCGAACTGCCCACCTGTACTGTCCAGTTGGCTGCCACACATCCCATCCGACGACACCGGACTCACTGGTCCACCCACCACAGCCATCGGACCGGGCCCATACGGACGTGGGACCACCATCCTCACCCCTTCCACCACCATAACAACACTGGACGGGTGGTAGAGGCCTGTGCCAATCCTCTTTCTCTTCTCCCGTATACACGGATGGCTCCTACATTACGGCATTTCCCAGCCAGAAGCTGAATACAGGAGTTGCATTAGTACCGCCAGAGTCGACTACTGCCACTCCCACCGCCATTGGCCATCATTCCCCCCATAACGGATCTATTGACGAAGTTAGGCCCATATTGTTGCTGATGTTGTTGTGGTGGCGGCACTGGAGGAGGAGGTCCGTTTGGTGGCAAAATCTGTTCTCTTACCACGCCTGCTTTGACCAAGAAATCCTCCAAAGTCATTTCCCCGAATGTCATCTGTCTATTATTAGCATCGGCATTTTCAGCATCCGGAACATAATTCGTTTTATGTTCTTGCACTTGTTGTCCTTTTCGAATCTCCGACCAAACTTCGTCCACGGTTTTCCTACACAACGGCGCAGGGAGTGTGAGCGATCCTTGTCTCGATAAACTCATCTGCCTCGCAATACCTTTCTCGTTATTGCTATTACTATTACTATTGTTACTATTGTTAAGCACCCCATCGATTAAGTTGTCGTGATTCTGGTTACTGGTACAGGCCGTATGGTGGTGATTGGTGGTTGCAGCAGTCTTGTTGTTGTTGTTGTTGGCTTGATTCTCTTCGGCACTCCAAATGCTGGTAAGGAACTCGTCCATGTTCATTGATCCGAAGTTCTTACCACTCTCGCAAAGAGTGTGCTGGAACTCGTCAAGAGTTAGAGAGTAGATGGACGATTGGCGTCCGAGAGAGGAGAATAGATTGTTCTTTTGTTCCTGCTCGACTCCACCAGCGCCTCCGTTACTAGGTAGCGGTGATTCGACCTCGCCTTGGGACATCATTTCAACCTTTTAACTATAGAAAGAATTTCAAATCAATTGACCTGCAATAAACAAATAAATAAATCAATCCACTGGTAGGGCCATTGAGATTTTTATTTATTTATTTAATTTGAAATTCAACTAATCGAAAAAATATGTAATAAACCGGAAAGTTCTTTATCTTATATATCATCTCAAATAAAATTAATTTTAATTGCGACGTTTTTTATTAAAATTAATTCTAATTGAAATGTTAAGTAGGCTACTAATCAAGTTAGATAGTAATGGTAGTACATGAAAAACTCAAGACATTAGGTTATACATAAACTGAATAAGATTGCTTAATTAAATAAAACTTGGCAATAAATAGTTAAAATTGAAAATCTAGTAGCCAGAGACATTCTTTTGTCAAAACCAATTATGCTCTAGAAGGGTAATTAAGCATTGTGTATAATAATTAAGCATCACACATATACAAATGCAGTGATTAATTAAATGATGAACAGAAAAAGAAAAAATGACAGATCTGATGGAGCTAGCATTAAGCATACCTGAATGGAATTTCCACCCACAAGGTCGATTTGAGCTGATTGGAAAATAATACTAATAGAGGGAAGAGTGTTTGTGAGAGTGCCGATCGAATTTTATCATTTGGTTTTTAGGGGAAGGAAGTGGGGCCCAAAGTAAAAAATAATCTGATGTCATTCAGAAAACACGTCTACGGCTCCATTCTTTTGACACGTATTTGTCACGTGGCTTCTATAGCGACACTCATGCCTTTGCAGCTCAACACGTGTCTGTGCTTACCATACGAATTTTTTATTTAAATAAAATAATTCTGTCATTTTTAATCCTGGCGAGCGACTCATATTTCAAATTCAATTACGTACTGAAAATATGAGTAAAATAAAATATAAGAATTAACCTTAGAATAATTAACCAAACTAATAAATATATATATATAAGATGCGTGAGGTGCAGATAAATATAAATATACAATTTTTTTTTATTTGGCAACACGATTCAAAACCATATAAATATACAATTGATAAATTAGGGAAAGTGTTAATTTATAAATTCTAGTTAAGCTAAAGGTTAATTAAAGATGTCAAACTAAGCTTTAAAAAATAATACTACAATATCATACTAAAGATATACTGAGTATATAGCTAGCAGTTCTCCTCATGAAACAATTCGCTTCAAACTAAGCTTCAAAATAATTAATATAAATTCCGCTTACGCTAAAGTTAATTAAAATAACTATCAAAATAGAATTATCAACAAGTTGGTAGAGTTTGATAAGTTGGTAGACAGATGCTACAGTATACACTAACAAGTAATTGAGAACGGATCCAAAATGTACGGTGTCCGAGTTTTTTATGAACATTAAGGTTAAATAAGAATTTCTCAATTTTTTATATATTTATGTTATATTTTAGATTTGAGCACAAATTCTTTTACGATACTTTTATGTTTAATTTTTGAATTATAAAGTATATATCTGATGCCACTAATCGTAGATGCGGATAACCCATTTATTTAACCAAAAAAGTTAATTTTATCCATAAAATTTAGAAATTTTAACCAATTATACGCTTAAAATTCAATTTTTAACACTACACACAAATATATGATATAAAGTCATCAATAGATAAAAATTTGAAATTTCATAAGTATATAAACAATATTTTATATTTATTATAATATAAAAATATATTTTAAAGGTTATCAGAAAGTTAACTATAGGCTAGAAAAAATAGACGTAAATTATTCATTGAATAATAAAATAATAAAACTGTACTACTATATATATAACTGTATATATTTGAGGGTTTTTTTCTTTTTTGTGAGTAAATATATATTTGAGGGTTATATATTATTATTAGGGCCTAGAGATAATGCCAAAAGAGGATTACGTACAACCTATTAGTATTAGAGATAATGCCAAAAGAGGATTATGTATTACAGCCTATTAGTATTTGATTTTAACATGATTGTTAGTGGATGATAACGAAAACTGCATAAAAGAAAAGGAAGGCTAAATAAAATAGCGAGCACAAGAAGGCTTGATCCATGAAAGTCTGGGAAGTAGGCCACGCTGCAAAACCAGCTGCTCTAATGTTTGTTTTCATAATGCTTCAGTAACGTAATGTATTTGGTCACATTTTAATTTTCTTCCCTTCCACCACCAATGTGATTTAGTTCGGCGGCCGGAGCTGGGGAACCATGGTCCCTGCAGTCTCCCTCTAAATTCGTCCACTGCAACACTCCACAATAAATCAACGATATTAAGTGCTTCTTCTTTTGCGAACGAATATTTTAGTTTTTTTATCATTATAAGTTTTATCACTATATTGTCACGTAAATAAAAATCCGGCGAATATGATCCGTCGCTAAATAATAGGATCCGATGGACGAACCACAACTCCCAATGCCGGATGAAGGCTGTACTCAATGATTAAAGAAATAGAGAAAAGCCCGTAAAGAAACGAGAACAAAAGTTAGAACTTTGTAATCGGAAAATATTAGCTATAGTCATGTAAAATGGATTCAATGGTGAGGTTAAATGTAGGTATCTAATGTGTTTTGATCCTAAGAACTAATTTAGACGAAGAGACCTAAGGTTTATCCCAATGTTTAAGCTAGACATCATAAGTCTTTAATTATAATAGTGAAAATGAAATTAGAGGCTTGGTTTTACAAAATACCGAGAAATACAAAAGAAAATACTACTAGTGGTTTTTAGAAAGCTAGGCACAAGTGACAAATTCTTCAAAACCGTCAGATTCAATATCATATTCGAGCATCATTTCGACACTAAATGGACCTTGGATTCGATAAATTTCCCATCAAGAATAGTGGTAGATAGAGAATATCCATAGAATTTGGAAAACAATAAGCACCACCCTAATAGAATTATGGACTTTTATTCGGATAAAATGTATGCTAATTAAATGATATGTCGTTCTTGTGACCTTTCTTGAACACGCTCGGGGTCTCTGGCGGTCACGCCAATTTCGAATCCTGCCACGATGAAAGTGAATTGCATTTTCGGCTCAAAGTTTCTTTTTCAACCTCAAGGCTCTCCAGGTTTTTGGTAGAGACAACCGAGTCCTTGAACTTTTGACAATGTGCCAATTCGTCCTCACCGTAAAACACACTCCATCTTCCACAATTTCTATTGCATTGTCTTCAATCCGAGTCTATTTTCATTCCTTCCCTTCAGAAACATTTAAACCCCTTAGAAGAACTTCAATGAATGCCTTGATCCCATTTTTTATCATCTTCTCCATAGGTAGTTTAGATTTTTTCTTCTTCAAGTTTTTCATGAACTTGTCACTAATTCTTGCATGTTAGGCTTCATGAGAACAAGTCAAAACCTAACATGATCATCATCCATAACCCCTTTGTAATTGGGTTAATTTATAACCAAATTCTTGTAATTATGTAGATTAATTATCGCATTTATAGCTTCTTTTAAAGGACAAATTTATTAATAATTAAGAAGGTGATCGAGTTTGCTAAAGTCGAGTTATTCCCGAACCGTTATATGAAACTCGAAACGAGAACCGTCACGAGAGAGGGAGATTGTCATCCTAAAATAAACTACAATTTGAGGGTTAACCTCAGTTACAATGAAAAGAGTGGTAATTACATATGAGTAGCAATGAAAAAAATATTCCAGCATGAGCTTCTTCAAAATCTTCCTGAGAAATCCATGACGAAAAATGAGAGAGCCAGCATTCGAAATATATATGATTTATTGCTAGGTATAACAGGTACAACTTAATTTGATCTGAACCAGTAATTAAATAGATGTATGCATAAAATATATGATGGAACACGATCTTAATGGACGCATTTGCTATATATTCTCAGCTCTCTCTTCTAAAAGTCGATCTATGAAACGACAACAATTTCTTGATGAACAAAATATTCCAAATCTAAAATTGAATGCGCTTTAGTGTTGTACCCCGAAATCGTCCCAATAAGCTACAGAAAGAAGTTTCCCAAGCGGGATAGGCTCTGCAGCAAACATGAAGAAGTTGGAGTTTCTCGGCAGCGTCTTGTTGCGGTTGCTTGTCATGGAAGCTATCGGAACTGCACTAGATAGATCAGCAACAGGCAATAAACAATTTGCAAGAAGAGCTGTTCCTGTTGTTGCACTCGCACTACTGTTATAACATTTATCTCGACAGTATTGGGGTGGCCCTGGTACGCTATCCATCGCCTTGATATCGATTTCAAAGAGCTCTTCTTCATCTTCAATAATCTCCGGTTCACAATCTTTAGATGCAATAGTACAAGCCATGGTAGAAGGAGAGAGTTGTTTATTTATATTTATACTGCAATACATATATATATAATATATATATATATATATATGTAGCTGATTAATTAGGGATTGAATTCAACTCAAAGGAAGATAGTGGATGAGTAGGAAGGTTTGAGCGCTCAACAAATTTACAATAACCAAACCAATATGACAAGTTCGGTAAGCTAGCTCGGTTGTTTACGAGAATTTCTAACGGCTTGTTTACTTTTGAAATTAGCGGATTATTTATTAATTACTGACAATAGGACCCATTCATTTGAACGGATTCATCATACATATAATACCTCCTTATATAAAATTAATAGTATTCGGGCTCGTAATTTCAATAAAAATAAATGTAAATGATTAAAAATATGATATAATAATAAGTATGTTTTTTTTTTTTTTTTATAATAGTATGTTATTTATTATTAAATAAAATCAAAAATTAAATGAGATCTTTAATTTATATTCGGAGAATTTTTTTTTAAAAATTATTATAATTGTTTTGTGAAAGAAAATGAGGTTGAACTAGGGTATATATGCGACAATGCAATGATGAAGTATCCGTCTCAAATTCTTTATAATTAAAATATTAAAAGTAAGTTAAATATTACTTCATCTATATTAAATTATAAATGATATTTTATAATTTTAAGTTCATTCATATAAATATGTTTATTCAATAATCTTCATTATACTTAGATGAACTTAACAATATAAAATATCATATATTTTGATACACATAGAATAATATATAAATACTATTTTTTAATTAATTTGAAAAATCAAACAATAACATCCATCCATAATTTTTTTAATAATATGAATAAAGGAATATATCTGATTTTATATGGAGATTATAAGGCTTGCATAAATATGTATAAAAAGAAAAGTGAGTACCCAATATTAATATATGAAACTAATATATAATTAGGAAATTTACTTCAACCAAAATACAATTAGGAAATAAGTATGTGATCATTAAGAAATAAATAGATAATTATATTAATTGATGATATCATATGGATAATCATCGGTTGAAAATTTGGAATCAATATATGATCAGGAAATAATAATTAATTAAAATAATTTTAGACAATTGAATCGTCAAAAACCTTGCCAAAGATTTATATAAAAAAATTACCCAAAATTTATATTATATGCAAATCATGAAAATAAATAAAGCACTCATAGATAGATATAGAGACGGAGAAAGTGGAAGAAAATTATACTAAAATAGTTTTTAAAAAAAATCAATACTAATATATAAAAAATAAAAACAAGGAATAGAAATGATAATTTTCTCAAATAGAAATTTGATGCTGATTAATTTTCTTATACGAACTACTATTATAATATTTTAAAAATATAGTATGAAAAGATAAAAAGAACTTAATCGCTAAAATTAACATTAAATGTTGTGATTAAATTCTAGAATTTAGAGTGTTTAAGTTTAGGGATATTTAAATTAAACTATTAAATGAATGTTGTGGTACATTGTATTATCATTTGGACTATTTGATTTATTGTATATGGCATGAAAAATCTATTTGTATATATACATAAATATGGTAGAAAATAAATTATTTTTATACATGATTTTGAGAAAGAATAATTTATTTATTTTGAAAAACAAAAAATAATATTTGGTCCCTAATCAATTGTATTTTATAATTGTATAATAGAGAGATTAATACCGCTTTTGATTATCGTAGATTAGTGATGATGGTCGGTAGAGTAAGAACATATGTGTATTGGAAATAAAAAAATGTAAAAAGTGTTTACGAACATATATGTATTAGGAAAATATGTCAATGTATCAATTTTAACCAATATAATTTTGATATGTGTAAATTCTTTTAAAACTATCATGTCACAATAATTCTCTCAAAACATTTCTTAAATCGATAAACTATGTATTTAAGTCCATGAAGTTTATTTACTAATCTCAATAGTCAATCAAACATGTTGAATTTTGGATACAATATGTTACTCAATTTTAAGTTTTTAGTGATATTTTGTCTCTCTAACATGATATATTAATCTAAGCATTAGAGAAACTATATGACAATCTCTGTGGAAGCCAAATACAAAGTTACTTACTACTTATCTAGAGGAAGATCATAATCCCACTCTGAAATTAAAAATTGCTTATATATATATCATTCCATTTAATTATTTAGAGAAATCAATAATCTTCAAATTAATTGTAGAAATTTTAAAATCTTAACTTGATTAGATATTTACCTAATTTCTATCTTATTCAAAGTAAAAATTAACATGATCAACTAAACGTCTATACATATTTCCATAATTTTATCAAAAATATACTAATAAATATATTTACCTTAAATTATTAAAAAAAAAAAAGACCTACATGAAACATCTCCAGAATGTAACACACTTTTTAATATTACTATAATATATTTTACTCTCTAGAATGTCTTGAGCCAATGTTGCAAATGAATAGATAATTATATTAATTGATGATATCATATGGGTAATCATCAGTTGGAAATTTGGAATCAATATATGATCAGGAAATAATAATTAATTAAAATAATTTTAGACAATTGAATCGTCAAAAACCTTGCCAAAGATTTATATAAAAAATTACTCAAAATTTATATTATATGCAAATCATGAAAATAAATAAAGCACTCATAGATAGATATAGAGACGGAGAAAGTGGAAGAAAATTATACTAAAATAGTTTTTTAAAAAAATCAAATCAATACTAATATATAAGAAATAAAAACAAGGAATAGGATATATGATAATTTTTCTCAAAAGAAATTTGATGCTGATTAAATTTTCTTATACGAACTACTATTATAATATTTTAAAAATATAGTATGAAAAGATGAGAAGAACTTAATCGTTAAAATTAACATTAAATGTTGTGATTAAAAGAATTTAGAGTGTTTAGATTTAGAGATATTTAAATTAAACTATTAAATGAATTGTATGGTACATTGTATTATCATTTGGACTATTTGATTTATTGTATATGGCATGAAAAATATATTTTTATATACATAAATATGGTAGAAAATAAATTATTTTTATACATGATTTTGAGAAAGAATAATTTATTTATTTTGGAAAGCAGAAAATAATATTTGGTCCCTAATCAATTGTATTTTATAATTGTATAATAGAGAGATTAATACCGCTTTTGATTATCGTAGATTAGTGATGAACATATATGTATTGAAAATAAAAAAATGTAAAAAGTGTTTACGAACATATATGTATTAGACAAATATATCGATATATCAATTTTAACCAATATAATTTTGATATGTGTAAAATTCTTTTAAAACTATCATGTCACAATAATTCTCTCAAATCATTTCTTAAATCGATAAACTATGTATTTAAGTCCATGAAGTTTATTTACTAATCTCAATAGTCAATCAAACATGTTGAATTTTGGATACAATATGTTACTCAATTTTAAGTTTTTTAGTGATATTTTGTCTCTCTAACATGATATATTAATCTAAGCATTAGAGAAACTATATGACAATCCCGTGGAAGCCAAATACAAAGTTACTTACTACTTATCTAGAGGAAGATCATAATCCCACTCTGAAATTAAAAATTGCTTATATATATATCATTCCATTTAATTATTTAGAGAAATCAATAATCTTCAAATTAATTGTAGAAATTTTAAAATCTTGACTTGATTAGATATTTACCTAATTTCTATCTTATTCACCATAAAATTAACATGATCAACTAAACGTCTATACATATACCCATAATTTTATCAAAAATACACATAAATATATTTATCTTAAATTATTAAAAAAAAAAAAAAAGACCTACATGAAACAACTCCAGAATGTACCACACTTTTTAATATTACTATAATATATTTTACTCTCTAGAATGTCTTGAGCCAATGTTGCAAATGATGATTGAGCTGCAGCGTCGCGATGCCATGTATTTCCTTTCATCGTGCGGCTGTCAAGAACAACATGAAACAACTCCTTCTCCCTTCCTGTAGTAATAATATTAGTTTAAATGATAAATCAGCCCACTTGTAAAAATCTTACCTGGTATTACTCTCTCCGTCCCAAATTAGATGTTAATTTAGGAGATTTCACACAAATCAATAAAATATGTTTTTTAGTTAATTTTTCAACATAATTATGATTGTATGGACTAAAAAATCCTCATAGAAATATGTGGGTGAAGATGTGAAGTTGGTGAGGGAGAGTATATGGAGTACATGAGGGTGAAGATGGTGAAGGTGGTAAGGATATAATGGAAAAATATAATTAATGTTCCTTAAATTTGTCAAAATTTATATCAATTTGAGACGGAGAGAGTAAATGATAAGGTGAGTACCTTTTCTTTACAACAGACATCATCTCTTCCTCTTTCTTCAACATTTCAAGAAGATCATATATGACTGCATTTGAATGCAATAAAATATTTGGAGTGCACGATTCTATTAATGTCATTGAAATGTATAGACATACTATAGATAGATCATATGAGTATAGAACACAAACCTTACAAATACCTAAGTATAGAACACAAACCTTACACCCAAAGATATGGTTGAAAGGCAAGCCTGCATCAAGAATTTCAATGGTAAAGGCCAATTCATCCATGTAAAGAATTTCATGGATGTACCCCTAATCCCTTCCCGTTTATTTCAGGATACCTGTCAAGTTATAAATTTTATAAGATAATTGTTTTTAGATATTTTAATGAAATAGAAATTAAAATAAATAATAATATGATTTTATTAATAAATGGTTTTAATATTTATTATTTTAAACTCAAAATAGATAAAATATTATAATATAATATTGATCAGTTTTTACAATATAAAATTATATATATACACACACACTACTATGAAAGAACTGACACAAATGTTAATTTCATTCTTTTTATATCTCGTGATCCATCAGTTATGTTTTAATTAAACTAAATTTCAAACATCACACATAATTTATTTAAAGATATATTTATATTTAGAATTAAATTAAATTAATTTTTATTCAAATCTGCCGTTTTGGACTATACAAAGAGGATAGCTTCATCCCCTCCAAGCCAATCCCTGGAGAGTTGAGTCCTATGACTATCGGGACGGTGTGCCTCACCTCGATGCACCATTTTCAGGCCAACTTAAACGCCGTCCACATAAGAAATATATCATTTATATAATGCCATAATATTTCTTATGACATATATAAACAGTAATCTTATATAAATTTGTAAATTAAAATATTTTTTAGACATTCACTCTAAAATTAAATAAATTAGTAGCACTTTCAAAAAATTAGAAATAAACTAACAATACTACTATTTTGGTTGATAAATATTTATATGATTTCATTAGATATACTCTTTCATTTAATTTATATATTTCATAATTTAATATAGGAAAAAAATAAATATTGCGTCAATCAACTAAAAGGAAACCAAAGGATGGTCAATTAATTTAGTCATTTCAACACAAAGCATTAATTTCATTCTCTAAGCATTAGTTTCACTTAAATTTAGTAGACTTTCATTCTCCTAAACATTCATTTCACGTAAACTTTGTATATCTTATATAGTTATGTATATGAAACTAATGATGTAAAGAAATAAAAATAAACGAATGAATCGACCAAATCTTTCTCTTTCAATTCTATATTTTCTATATATAAAAACTAAGGAAATAATTTTCAATGTGATGATCTTTTCCATACATAATTCCAGTAGGATTCCACTGTTATTAATAATATTTC
>JANIEQ010001272.1:0-14650 GCA_024708375.1 Oxalis stricta | reverse complement strand
GTTGATAGATACTTTGCTCCCACTGACTAGGTTTTATTGGTTTAAAGAGAAGAAGAAAGCATATACTGTACTTGTTTGCTATAGGAGAAATGAAATGATGGAGGAAATCGAAGCGGTTTGCTATAGGAGGAGATTTGGAGATGAGCAAAGCACACTATTAGACCAGTTTGAGAGGCTCTCTTTTGAGGTGCAGCTCAACCAGGCCATACTGAACCGCTGCTTATCAGACCCAAGAGCACCCTACCTCAGCCTGAATGCCCCCAAAGTAGTTTGAGAGGCTCTCTTTTGAGGTGCAGCTCAACCCAGGCCATACTGAAACGCTGCTTATCAGACCCAGACCCACCCTACCTCAGCCTGAATGCCCCCAAAGTGCCCGAGAAACAAAAAGGGGTGGCCGCTTCAACAAGCTGCTCAGAAATTGCTCAAGCCCATTACTGGTAACAAAACTCAACCCCCACTCCCAGATCCCAAATATCCAAAGTCCTGGAAGCATTTCAGTAGATCTCATAAGACTTTGATGCTGGATTGCTCTTCTTTCCTTGATAACTAATTATGAAAAGGCTTTTCTTTTTTTCCTTAGGAACTAATTAATCAATCATCGGTGCATGTATAGTATACCATGAATATATGGCAAAAAAATCAACAAATTACGTACTTTTGCGTTTTAGTACTTTGTTTATTCTCTCGCTTCACATTAACCCAGAATATATGTTCCAATTTTATGCTGAAAGTTCACCTAATTTCAGCACTTGATCTGTTGCTAAAACGAAACACATCAGACAGTCTAATTTCATAAAAAAAAAAAAAGCTTATTTGGATTTTCAAACTGTCTTGCTTGAGGGCAATGCCATCTTCATATGATACAATCCTATTCAGTTATTCGCCAGGGCAGGCAGCAGTTATAGAAGCAGACATCTCTACAGACAACATAGTCACTAATCACACACCATACCAGACCAGAAAAGCAAACCTCACAGTCCTAGTTTCCTTGAAAATGTTACTATTTTCTCTCTGTTTCCAAAATTTTTTTTAAAAAAATAATAATAAAAGGAGCTGGGTTTCACCGTAAAATCTACCATCCGATGGGAACTGAAGTAAAAAATTGGGATGACGTAAATTTCACTATCCAGCGGAAACTAGGCTCGGCTCATGTAATCCCCACTTCTTGTATCCACTAAAATTTCATCACCCTCATTTACAAACAACGGAACATTGACAACTGCGCCGGTGTCCAGCGTGGCCGGTTTTGATCCACCTGCAACAACAGACAGAAAGGAATTTTGCATTGAAAAAAAGATCACCAATGAGTAATGCTATGGTGCAGCACTCGTATCCATTTGTTACCTTGTGCAGTATCGCCTTTGAGACCAGGATCAACAGCGACTACTTTCAGCTTAACTGTAATGGGGAGTTCAAAATCGATTACCTGTCCACAGGATCAACACTCGTCAGTCAATCTGCTTGATTTGACCTATTCTCATAAAGTTGAGACGCAAGGAAAATTGTTAAGAAAAGAATTTACTTTTCCATTCCAAAACAGGACAACACAATCCATTCCCTCTTTCAGAAACTTTGTTTTGTCACCGACATCTTTCGCATTAAGGCGAATCTCTTCATAGGTATTCTGCATGAAGACAGATATGAGTAATAATAAATACAGATATGGCTGATAGATATATGAAACGTAGAAGAGTTTAATAGGAAGAAACAAAATGTAGAAGAATACTGTACTTACCAGGTCCATAAAGACAAACTGTGTACCATCTTTATATGTAAACTGCTTCACTTCCTTAAATACATCAGCTGCATCAATCTGTGGGAACATCAACAGCATGACATGGCATGACATGAGTGCATTCATTGGGCAACACTTAAACGAAACCAATAATAAATCAGCGAGAGAGAGAGAGAGAGAGAGATTACAGAACTTCCAGCGCGAAATGTTTTATCGACTGTGTTTCCAGTAATGTAGTTCTTAAGCTTTGTCCTCACAAATGCAGCTCCCTTCCCAGGTTTTACATGAAGAAACTCTTTTTTATTTTTTTAAAGAAAAACAAGTTAAAATGATTACAAATGTATCTTCTACTACTACTACTAGTAGTAGTATCTAATGAAAATAAGAATAAATTAAGTACTAAATGTAAAGGGTACCCAATACTCTCCAAGGAGAGCCGTCCACTTCAATGTTGGTTCCTACTTTTGATATCGTTACTAGACAATGCATAAATCCCTACGCCCAAAGAGAAAACAAATTTCTTTACAAGACTCAAAATTATGCATATTTTTAATCTAGAGAGAAAGAGAGAGAGAAAGAGATAATACTGAGAATTCGGGGACGACGAGAGGTTACTGGCGGCAAAATCGATTGAGTGGAGACTGAAGAGCGACGAAGAAGGACAGAAGGGATCGAAACGACATTGAAGGTCGCCGTTCCCGCCATGGTTGGTTAGCTTTTGTTTTGACCTTTGAAGTTAGATAAGGAGGGAACACGCTCGATTTTGGATTACAGTAATTTGGGCCTTTCCTTTGTCTTCTCTTCGGATACGCTCTAACATGACTGATCCGACAATAGGCCTGTTGGGATTTTATTTTAGTAAGTACAGAATATTTTTCTTTGAAACCCGGCCATGACCAGTTAACAAGGCATCAATTTTTTAAAAAAACGAGCGAATCGGACCGAGTCAGCGCGCAATTGAGTGGCCCTTGAAGCTGAGCCGAGCCCACGGTTATACTAATATTTGAGATTGGCAAAGAGGCGGTATTGTTGACATCATGAGTTCATAATTATGATCTCATCTCACCGCCTCGCCTTTATTAAAATAAATGATGATACTAGACGTTGACACGCACTCGGCTGCGTATTTTAAGCTTTTTTTGTTTTTTTTCAAGTTGACAATTAGTATAATTCCACGTGGACCTGGGGGGACACTGTAGTCAATTTGCGATTGGATAAAATTCTCCTTAGTGCGCACTTCACGCCGTATTTTAAAGTACTATCTATCTCTATGAATGATGAACTCTAGCCTTCGGATCGGACGATCTTGTATATTCTATTTATTTATTTCATTCCAATGGAGAAATAAAAGCTCCTCCAATAGACAATCTTGTGCAAACCATTTTTTAAAATGATGATACAAAGATAAACTCAACATTTTATTCTTCTTTAATACATAAAAAAAAACATTATAATTGATAGTATAAACGTGCAAAATCTTTTGTATGATCGATGAAAAAAAACTTTAATTTTGTTAATTCTACTGATAATTAATGCTACTGATAGTAAATTATATAATCTCATCTGAATAAGATGAGTAATCACGTTGCTTTCTTTCTTTAATTCTTTGAATATTGTATTGAAATTATAACTAAGTATGATTACTTGTGAGATGGAGCAATATAAAGTTAGTCAATGGATTAATTAAAGTAAGAAGTTGGGGAGAGCTCAGCTCAGCTCAGCTCGCTGAGACTTGAAGTATCATTCATTTCATTCATTCACTCATCGTGCTATGCATGCAATATCATTCATTATATTTTTCCTTTCTTTGATTGATTACCAAACCCAACTAAACTCTCTTCTTTCTTTCCTTCTATTTTCTTTTTTACTTTCTTACGTTTACGTTTTCTTTTCCTTTTCCTTTACACTTTCACTTTTGCATGCACACAACACCAACAACACACAAGATTTAATTTCATTTTGTTTTCCAATTTAATCATATACAATAAAACATCACATGACCAGAACTGAATACGAGAGGTGTGGTAAATTTGTTTCCCTTATCTTCTGGGTTTCGTGCTAATTGGTTTCAATTTGGATTCTGTTTGGTAAATTATATATGGCGTCAAATTGCATGAATGCATTGTGTGGGGGAGCTGCTTTCCACTACCACTACCACTAGTTGTGATTCTGAATGGAAGAAAGGATGGCCTTTGCGATCTGGTCAATTTGCCTCCCTCTGTCATAACTGCGGGTACCTATCTACTGCTCAAATACTACTATTACTCTTTCTTTCTTTGATTAATTAATTAATTTTTACTTGACTAGTAGTAAATTATGCTTACAATTTTTTTTTTGGGAAATCATAATTTGAATCCTTCAATTATAAATATAGGAAGAAATTTTTCCAAATCCTTTTGTTTTGAAAACAACATTGTATCTATGTATGTAAGGTCGGCATATGAGCAGTCGATTTTCTGTCAAGTATTTCACTCAGAGGATTCCGGATGGAGAGAGTGCAATTCATGTGCTAAGGTATTGTGTTATTAATTGAGTACTAATCTCGATTGAATAGTCCTTTCTTTAATTCATGGATGGATGGATGGACTTACGTTGGGTTTGGGCAGCGTCTTCACTGTGGATGCATTGCTTCGAGGTGTTTGCTTGAGTTTCTGGATGGTGGTGAAGGTGTAAACTGTATTACCTGTGCTGCAAAAAATCAAAATGGAATTGCTACGAGCACGTCGGCTTGTAGACAAGCAGCAGTCAGGTATTGGTCTCAGGAACTTGTTTCATAAAGAAGCTATTGAGATGAAGCAGGAACGAAACATTGCATCTTTCACAGCTACTAAACATGTATTTGAAGAAACAAACTTGAGCATTGCTGCTTTAGTTGGCAGGGGATGAATTCCAGCAGCCGCACGCAGGGGCTGTTGAGGTCTCGTCATCTTCTTCTCCCCAAGCCATCCCTTGACGGTCAAGTGCAAGTGCGCGTTGCTAGACCTCCCGCTGAAGGCCGGGGGAGGAACCAGCTGCTTCCCCCGCTATTGGCCTAGGATTACAGATCAGGAATTGCAGCAACTATCCGGAGAGTATCCTTCCTTCATCAACCTTTCTCTTTAACTGCTAATTACCTACTATGATATATATATATATATATATGATGTCTTACTTTGATATCCTTAACCACCCCTGTCTCTTCCAGTCCCAATTCTACCATTGTCCCATTGTTCGAAAAGGTCTTGAGTGCCAGCGATGCAGGTCGCATTGGTCGTTTGGTTCTCCCCAAAGCATGTGCTGAGGTAATTACTTGTTCTAGCTATAACGATTCACTTGTATCCATCACATGCCATTCCTATTATTATAGCTTTTCAATTGAAATTGCAGGCATATTTCCCTCCTATATCTCAGCCAGAGGGACTTCCTATTCGGATTCAAGATATAAAAGGCAAAGAATGGGCATTTCAGTTCAGATTTTGGCCAAACAACAACAGCCGGATGTATGTGATTGGAGGGTGTCACTCACTGTATACAATCCATGCAGTTGCAGGCTGGTGATACTGGTACTTTTCCATATACTATATACATGTGAGTTCATATATATATATAAAATATATGCTGTGGTTCAAGCTGTACATTTAATTTTATTGTATTGAATTGTATATACAAATGTGCAGTGACATTCAGCCGCAAAGATCCAGAAGGGAAGCTTGTTATGGGGTTTCACAAAGCATCTAACTCTGCCGAATACAGGACACTCAACAACCTGCCAATATTGTCAATCAGTCTGATGAACGGATATTTTCGGGTGTATTTGAGAACCTACCCATAATAAGTGGTTACTCTGGCCTGGTGAAAGATCCGCATCTGAATGCACTTTGCTGGCATAATAAATCTGAGGAAAGAAAAGAGCCAGAAATATTGGAACCAAATCGAAGAGGTTGCTCTTAGATAGCCTTGATGCACTCGAGCTCAGGCTCACTTGGGAAGAAGCACAAGATTTTCTGCGCCCCCACCAACCGTCAAACCCAGCATTGTGACCATTGATGACCATGATTTTGAAGAATATCAGGTCTGTAATGTAATGAATTTCTTAATTCAAGTATTACTACACACCCCCAACAAAAAAATACATACATAACCTCATGACCTCCCAAGTACTCCTCCTATATATAATATACCCCAATGTTATGCTTATTTGATTTAGAAATATTTATATGCAGGAACCGCCAGTTTTTGGGAAGAGCAGTATCTTTTTTAGTCCGTTCAACTGGGTAAGGATTTCCATTGAATTTTGGATTTGATCGAGGTGCAGCAGTCTTACATATATAATTTAATATAATAAATTGTTTAGGGGACAAGAACAATGGGTTCAATGTGATATGTTGCTCAAGATGGAGGAGATTGCCAATCGATGTTCTTGTCAGCAGCAAAGTGGAGATGCGTCGACAACACTTGGGATCAAAGCAGAAGTTGGTGTTCTTCGCCAGATGAACTATCTCCTAGGGAACTGGAGAATCTTGCTAGACTGAACAATGGTATGTAATGTATAATGATTGGGGGCATGAATGTAATCTTTAACCATATTACTAATGATTGTTTTGTTTAGATTTGAAAAGGCGGAGAATCGAGGAATTAGGTGAAATTAGGGAAGAGAAAGAAAGTTGTGGGCTAGACAGCCTAGCTGAATATTGTGGAAGGACCAAGAAAATAATGCTACTCATGTTGCCGTTGCTGCTGCTGCGAGTGACAACGAAACATCCAAGATATCGTCCTGGTTGCTCATGCATCGTGTGTATCCAACCCCCGAGTGGGAAAGAGAAGTACGTGCCTAGTTGCACGATGCAATGTCTGACTTGACTGTAGCCCGTTTTAAGACTCTCATGATGAGGAAGAAGAAGCGTCCAGTCTGAAATTGCCAACAAACAAGAAGAAGAACAAGTACAAGGTAGACAAACACCACCACCTCTCTCTAATACAATACAGTTATTGCAACTTCCTCCTCCTCTTCCTTCAGAGGCAGGAACAGAGACAGACACGCAAAGTGGTACGCAACAACAACTTAACAACCTCCAACGGCCACCTTGACTTAAATTGTCCAGCTTACCACGACCAACACGGGCGTGTCCAGTATGATGGGTCTTCTCCAAAGTAGCCACCTAGCCTTGGACACCTATCTCAAGAGAATGGTCTCACCGCCTTAATATCATCAGAGCACCAAACCAGTACTGTTGACAAGGATGATCAATCCTCAGCTTCATGACTCCTGAGACAACAGCTCCGACAAGTCATCCACTACCATCAGAATCAAGTACTAAAACCAACCCCTCGATAACTTCCCTTTTTCTTTTTTGTGTACACTTTTTACACTTAATTCCTCTTCTGTTCGTATAGAGTCTTTCTCAGCTGAAACTCGAATGCACGGATAACCCAACACTTTTCCAAACTCGAATGCACGTATATATATTTATATACTGCACTAGTATTTGTTTGTTTGGTCCCTCACGGTATTCGATACTTAGTCCTACGTGGCGCTAGCTGGATCTTAACCCACTACTGTATATCTATCATACCACTATTCCTCAGGCTTCTACCTCTCACTATTCTTGAAAACAAACATTCGATATCCAAACTTTCTGATAAATGGAACTCTAACTAAAATAGGTTTGATGTATTTCAAGTTTTATACAGAGTACAGTAGTAGAGTAAAATAGTAGGAAAAGTAAAATAATTTGTAATTTGTTTTATTATGTTTGGATAAGAAGTAGAATAAATGATGGTTTTATATATTCTTTCCGTCTAAAATATATGATATTTTGATATTTGTAGCAAGTATAAATTACACATGCTACAAGAATCAAAACATTATATTTTAAGACAAGATGTTGTACAATTATACTTAAAAATTTCTTAACATCTCGCAGAAACTCCAATTCGGAGGTTTTTTGAAACATAAATGAACACCTACGTGTGATAAAAATCCTTTACTATACTCTTTAGATACATTAATAAACAAATTCAAACAATTTTTAAACAAAGTTAATTTTTTATCAAATTTTCTACAAAATTAAAGAGTATAGTAAACGGTTTTTGCTCGCAATTAGATAATTCTAGTTTTCTTATCTAAAGTCAATGGTATCCATCTAAAATTTACTCCTAAATTAAAGCTTTAAAGTACGTTAATTTTGTAGAAAAAATGAGTAAAAATTAATTTATTTTGAAATGGTTTGGATTTTTTTGTTAGGTATCTAATAACAAAAATTTAATGTAAGAGTAAATTTTAAGGTACATACCATGATTTAGAGAAGAAAACTATGATTTTCAAATTCGAGCAAAAAATCATTTACTATATATCTTTTAGTTTTTTAGAAAAATTGATAAAAATTAATTTGTTTGAAATGATTTGGATTTGTTTGTTTAGGTATCTAATAACAAAATATTAATGTAGGAGTAAATTTAAGATGCAAATCATTGACTTTAGAGAAGAAAATTACGATTTTCAAATTCGAGCAAAAAATCATTTACTATAGTCTTTAGTTTTGTAGAGAAAATTGATAAAAATTAATTTGTTTCGAAATGGTTTGGATTTGTTTGTTTAGGTATCTAATAATAAAATATTTAATGTCGGAGAAAATTTTAGGTACATACCAATGACTTTAGAGAAGAAAATTACGATTTTCAAATTCGAGAAAAAAATCCTTTACTATAGCCTTTAGTTTTGTAGAAAAATTGATAAAAATTAATTTGTTTGGAAATGGTTTGGATTTGTTTGTTTAGGTATCTAATAACAAAATATTAATGTAGGAGTAAATTTTAGGTGCAAATCATTGACTTTAGAGAAGAAAAATACGATTTTCAAATTCGAGCAAAAAATCATTTACTATAGTCTTTAGTTTTGTAGAAAAAATGATAAAAATTAATTTGTTTTCAAAATGGTTTGGATTTTTTGTTTAGGTATCTAATAACACAATATTTTAATGTGGGAGAAAATTTTAGGTACATAACAATGACTTTAGAGAAGAAAATTACGATTTTCAAATTCGAGCAAAAAATCCTTTACTATAGCCTTTAGTTTTTTGAAAAATTGATAAAAATTAATTTGTTTGGAAATGGTTTGGATTTGTTTGTTTAGGTAAGTAAACTTTAAAAATGTGCAAATCATTGACTTTAGAGATGAAAATTACTGATTTTCAAATTCGAGCAAAAAATCATTTACTTTGTAGTCTTTAGTTTTTGTGGAGCAAAAATGATAAAAATTAAATTGTTTTCAAAATAGTTTGGATTTTTTTAGGTATAATTCTTTTTACAAAACTAAACACTTTATAGTAAAGGATTTAATGCTCGAAATTTAAAATCATAGTTATTTGATACATAAACAAAAAAATCCGATCAATTTCGAAACAAAATCATTTTTATTAATTTTTCTACAAATTTAAAGACTATAGTAAACGATTTTTTCTTGGAATTTGAAAATAATAATTTTCTTCTTTCAAAGCAATGGTATGCAGATTAAAACTTACTCCTACATTAATAATTTTTTTTAGATACCTAAACAAACAAATCCAAATAATTTCGAAATAAATTAATTTTTTAACAATTTTTCAAATCTAAAGACTATAGTATATGTAATGCTCGAATTTGAGAATCGTATTTTTCTTCTCTAAAACGAAGGGTCATACCTAAAAATTACTCCTACATTAAGATTTTTTTTACTAGATGCATAAACGAGAAAATCCAAACAATTTCGAAACAAATTAACTTTTATCAATTTTTCTACAAAAATAAACACTATACTTAAAGGATATTTTGCTCGAATTTTAAAATCGTAGTTTTTTTCTAAATTAATTGGTATGCACCTAAAATTTACCGATAAATTAAGATTTTGTCATTATATACCTAAAAAACAAATCCTTACAATTTTGAAATAAATTATTTTTTATCAATTTTTCTAAAACTAAAGATTATGGTAAAGGATTTTTGTAATTTTGAAAATCGTAGTTTACTTCTCTAAAACAAGATGGTATGCACATCTAAAATTTACTCCTATATTAAGATTTTGTTATTTGATACATAAACAAAAAAATCCAAACAATTTCGAACGAAAATACTGTCACGTCCCAAAATTAGATGCTAATATAAACATAATTTTTTGTCCCAAATTAGATGCAAATTTTGACAAGTTTAAGGAACATTAATTATGTTTTTCCATTATACCCTCACCACCTTCACCATCTTCATCCTCATGTCCCCCATGTACTCTCCTCACCAACTTCACCACCTTCATCCATATATCTTCATGAGAATTTTTTAGTCCATATAATCATAATTATGTTGGAAAATTAACTTAAAAACATGTTTTATTGGTTTGTGTGAAATCTCTCTAGATTAAGCATCTAATTTGGGACAGGGAGAGTAATTTTTATCAATTTTCTCCAAATTTAAAGACTACATAAAAGTAAAGGGGTTTTTTTTTGCTCGAATTTGAAAATGGTTGTTTTCTTTTTTTAAACCAATGGTATGCACCTAAAATTTCCATCCTACATTAAAATTATTTTATTCGAGCAAAGAATCCTTTGTCTTTAGTTTTGTAGAAAAAAATGATAAAAAATTAATTTATTTCGAAAAGGTTTAGATTTTTCTGTTTAGGTATGTAATAACACAATATTTAATGTTGGAGAAAATATAAGGTACATACCAATGACTTTAGAGAATAAAATTACGATTTTCAAATTCTAGCAAAAAATCCTTTACTATAGCCTTTAGTTTTATAGAAAAATTGATAAAAAAATAATTTGTTTGGAAGTGGTTTGGATTTGTTTGTTTAGGTATCTAATAACAAAATATTAATGTAGGAATAAATTTTACATACAAGTCATTGACTTTAGAGAAGAAAACTACGATTTTCAAATTCGAGCAAAAATCTTTACTATAGTCTTTAGTTTTGTATAAAAAATGATAAAAATTAATTTGTTTGGAAATGGTTTGGATTTTTTTTTTAGGTATCTAATAACAAAATATTAATGTAGAGTAAAATTTAGGTACAAATAATTGACTTTAAAAGAAGAAAATTACGGTTTTCAAATTCGAGCAAAAATTCTTCACTATAAATCTTTAGTTTTGTAGAAAAATTGATAAAAATTAATTTGTTTCGAAATGATTTGGATTTTTTTGTTGGCGGTAGCCATAGAGTCAGCCAACAAGCAAAGAATTCAGGGACTAAATGCTCAATTCACGTGGAAAGTACATGTGTCTTCCATAGTTTACATTTAATCTCGTTTTAGTCCCTTTCATTTTATTTATGCATTAGAGAGGACATGTCATCTTACTATATTATTTGTTTAGTAATGATCAATTAGATTCAGTACTTTGATGAATTGAAGAAAGACTCCAAGTGAGCTTGTTTATCTTTATTGTTGTCTTGTTAGTGTTTGTGTAATTTTCCCAAAATTCACATTGATTAAGGGTTTTGTGTTGTTATCCCAAAACACACACTTATATTCTTCTCGATTATATACTAATCTCTACTATAATCACCCACACGCCACACACAAATAGACTACAACCCGTTTCTTTCTCCCAACCCCGATCGGAATCCTTCAAAGCTCCACAACCGGCGACCTCCTCCATCCGTTCACTCGTCCGTCCGCCATCATTTTTGTTTTAGGTATCTAATAAAAAATATTTTAATGTCTGCAAAAATTTAAGGTACATACCAATGATTTTAGAGAAGGAAACTACGATTTTCAAATTCGAGCAAAAAATCCTCTACTTATATGCTTTAGTTTTGTAGAAAAAAATGATAAAAATTAATTTTTTTGAAAATGGTTTGAATTTGTTTTTTTATGTATCCAATAACAAAATATTAATGTGGGAGTAAATTTTAGGTGCAAATCATTGACTTTACGAAAGAAAATTACGATTTTCAAATTCGAGTAAAAAATCTTTTACTATAGTATTTAGTTTTGTATAAAATAATAATAATAAATTTGTTTCAAAATGGTTTGGATTTTTTTCTTAGGCATCTAATAACACGATATTTAATGTCGGAGAAAATTTAAGGTACATACCAATGACTTTAAAGAAGAAAACTATGAATTTCATAATTCAGAGCAAAAAATCATTTACTATAGCCTTTAGTTTTATAGAAAAATTGATAAAAATTAATTGTTTGGAAATAGTTTGGATTTGTTTGTCTAAGTATCTAACAACAAAAGACTAACGTAAGAGTAAATTTTAGGTGCAAATCATTGATTTTTAGAGAAAAAAATTACGATTTTCATATTCCAGCAAAAATCCTTTATTAGTCTTTAATTTTGTAGAAAAAATGATAATAATTAATTTATTTTGAAATGGTTTGGATTTTTTTAGGCATCTAATAACACAATATTTAATGTCGAGAGAAAATTTAAGGTACATACCAGTTGACTTTAGAGAAGAAAATTACGATTTTCAAATTTGAGCAAAAAAATTCTTTACTATATAACCTTTAGTTTTGTAGAAAAATTAAAAAATTAATTTGTTTGGAAATTGTTTGGATTTGTTTATTTAGGTATCTAATAAAAAATCTTAATGTAAGAGTAAATTTTAGGTGCAAATCATTGACTTTAGAGAAGAAAATTACGATTTTCAGATTCGAACAAAATTATGTTACTATAGTCTTTAGTTTTGTAGAAACAATGATAAAAATTAAATTGTTTCGAAATGGTTTAGATTTTTTGTTTATGTATCTAATAACTCAATATTTAATGTTGAGGTAAATTTTAGATACATGCCAATGACTTTAGAGAAAAAAACTACAACTTTTAAATTTGAGCTAGAAAATCCTTTACTATAGCTTTTAATTTTATAGAAAAATTGATAAAAATTAATTTATTTGAAATTATTTTTAGGTTCAAGTCATTGATACGAGTCCACCTTTGCTAACTTACTCAAGGATGGCCCCGTAAGGAAGCCCAACTTCGTTATATTATGGGCTTAGTCTCTGCCACTAGTTTATATTTATCTACAAATTAGTCTATATAGCAGTTAGTAATAGTAGTTATCTCCTTATTTATCGGAGACAGTTACTAAGGGCATTTATCTCATTATTTATCGGAGACGAGTTGCTAAGTCCTCTAGTGTGTATATATATATATATATATATATGTAATAAGGTGAGAAGTGTAGGAACGTATTCTGTATTTGTATATCTGAAACAATCAGATTATTGTTTGCCTTAATTATGTAAGATTCTGGCATAATTATATATAAATAAATTCTATCTATTTCCATAGCACTTGTCTTATAATTTATTTCTAGTCCGATAGGATTGATAAGACACTTTTAGTTTATTATTATTATTATTATATTAGATAACAGTTATCCTATATTTTTAGGACAGGTATCTCTATATTTTGAGGCAGTTACCTTTGTCCTAGTAGTATAAATAGTATGATTCTTTGTAGAAAGATAGAATATTGTAATTATTAGATTCTTTGTAGAAGATATAAGTATTGTATTTATGTAAATCTTTGTGTTATTTGGAGTTTAGTCCTCTCGATACAGATTGCTATTGTTCTGTGTGTTTAAGATTCTTGCACAATTAAGAATCAATAAATATTGCTAGATACTTTAGTATATATGTGTAATTATTTAACTATTAAGGTTGGTCTGGGTGATTGGTATACCTGGTCGATAGGTGAGGGTGATCTGACTCTGAATGGAAAAAGCTATGTATGGTCGTTCTTACATCGTACGGCGATAATTGGATGAGGGATTAGTCTTGACTCTCGCATGAGATCGGATAAACCTAAAAAAGAGAAGAAAATTACGATTTTCAAATTCGAGCAAAAATCCAAAGCCTTTAGTTTTTTAAGAAAAATGTTAAAAATTAATTTGCTTGAAAATGGTTTGGATTTGTTGTTTAAATTGTATCTAATAACAAAATATTAATGTGGAGTAAATTTTAGGTGCAAATCATTGACTTCGAGGAGAAGAAAATTACGATTTTTAAAAATTGACAAAAAAATCCTTTAATATAGTCTTTAGTTTTGTAAAAAAAAGATAAAAATTTATTTGTTTGGAAATGATTTGGATTTTCTTAGGTATCTAATACAATATTGTATAGAAAATTTAAAGTACATAAATGACTTTAAAGAAAAAAACTACGATTTTAAATTAGAACGAAAAATGCTTTTTCTTTTATTATTTTAGTTTTTCTAGAAAAATTGATAAAATTATTTGTTTGAAATAATTTGATTTTAAATTTAGGTATAATAAAAAAAAATATTAATTGGAATATAAAATCATTGACTTTGGAAAATTACGATTTTTCAAATTAAAAACCAAAAATCATTTACTATAGTTTTAGTTTTTCAGAAAAAAATAATAAAAATTAATTTGTTTTTGAAATAGTTTTGGATTTTTTAATTAGATATCTAATAACACAATATATAATGTGGGAAAAAATTTAAGGTACATACGAAAGACTTTAAGAAGAAAACTTTGATTTTTAAATTCGAGCAAAAATCATTTATTAGCGCTAATTTTCTAAAATTGATAAAAATAAATTTGTTTGAAAATGGTTTGAATTTGTTTGTTTAGTACCTAATAAAAAATATTAATGTAGGGTAAATTTAAAGGTACAAATCATTAATTTTAGAGAAAAAAATTACAATTTTCATATTGACAAAAAAATCATTTACTATAGTCTTTAATTTTGTAGAAAAAAATGATAAAAATTATTGTTTCAAAATGGTTTAGATTTTTCGGTTTAGTGTATGTAACACAATATTTAATCATCGGAGAAAATTTAAGGTACATACCAATGACTGGAAAGGAAAACTACGGTGCACTACAAATTGATTAAAATCTTTTATTATATAGCCTTTAGTTTTGTTAAAAAATTGATAAGAGAGAATTTTGAAATGATTTGTTTTTATTTAGGTATCTAATAAG
>JANIEQ010001271.1:0-14006 GCA_024708375.1 Oxalis stricta | reverse complement strand
GAGGAAATAAAGTGCATGAATCCAAACTATACCGAATTCAAGTTTCCACAGATAAAGCCTCATCCATGGCACAAGGTAACGCTTCTCTAACCCGTACTTGCTAAATAAGCTATGTGCTGCAAAGAATTGGTGTTCTCTAGCAAGACATGCTCATTCAGTAAATGTCATAAATGTCCCTCAATATATATGATTGCATAAATAATTTCACATTACATGTTTTTTCCTCTTGATCAGGTCTTCCAGAAACGTTTGCTACCTGAAGCTGTTGACCTTGTCTGCAGGTTTTTCCAGTATTCTCCCAATCTACGATGCACTGCTGTAAGTTCAATTTCATTTTCTTGTAATTTATTATATGTATTTTATTTTACCAAGAATAATAGTATTATTATATTCTTCAGTTGGAAGCTTGTATCCATCCAGTTCTTTGATGAATTAAGGGATCCTAACACTCGACTTCCTAGTGGACGCCCTCTACCTCCTCTATTTAATTTTAAGGCGCAAGGTAACTTAGTTTTTTCAATGATGAGGTCATTTTTCGGTAGATGATGACTTGCATTGTTATTATTTTGGTTTTTATTCTGATAATAATATCAAATTCTGTTTGGCAGAGCTTGAAGGCATTCCTCCAGATATGGTTAACAGGCTCATTCCTGATCATGCTCAGTAAACAGAACTTGTTCATGGCCCTCCACACTTAAATTCCCACAATCATTTTGTCCTTGTATCACATCCTGCATTATGTTAGATAAGTTTCTCAATTCCTGGAAGATTAATTAGTATTGGGAGACCTGGTATTGTGAACTTGGTTTTTCTTTTCGACCATGTATCGTGTTTAATGTTGAGAAGTTGTGTATACCTATTCCTACCACAGCCCTTTTAAAATGATTGTCCAAGAAGAATTTAATGTCGTATTAGAATTCATTTTGTTAATTGTGCTTTGCAATATGGCCATTTTGAAACACTGTCTTGTGTGATCAAGAAGCAAACTTTAAGGAAATTTTCTACCTAAAAATGCATGTAGTTGGAAACTTTTTTTTTTTAGAAAACTGGAAATTTTGAAAGTAAATTTTTTCTTTTTTTTATGGATAGGGTTATTTTAATGTTTACCAATTTTCCCTATGAATCCATTTTATTTTTAGATAAATTATACTACTCTATCATCTCTTTTTTTTTTTTTGATGAAATATACTGTTACCTCTATCTTTGACTCAGATGGGTATTCAATATTTAAGAACCTAACTTCTTTTGATTAAATGATTGGAACTATACTTAAAAAACTTCAAATAATGGTAATTCTCATTCTGCCAGATACGACTTAGTAGACTGCCTTAGTGACTTCCAATTCTGTTATGTGTCAGTCGGCTTGTCGTCAAAAGTCATCGTGTTAAAGATAGCAGAAATCTAGAGAGAGAGAGAAGCATTACCAAAAATGCCAGAGTACTGTATACTGACCAAAATAGACTTAAATTTCATTTTTTTCGATTTTTGAAATGATTATTTTTAAAAAATTATTTTCGTATATTTTTTAATTTTTAAAAATAATTATATCTAAATTTTCGTTTAAAACATTATTATTTTTCAAAATTAAAAAAAATAAAAATAAAAAAATTACTTTTTAAACTATCGTTTCAAAAGATAAAATAAACTAAAATTCTTAAATTAAAAGAAAAGAGAGGAAAAGATAAGAACAAAAATACCAAAACTAATGCCAAGTGGTACATAGATAGGTATCATCTTTACCTATGCATACATATGCATCCATTTTATCGTTTTGGAAAACTATATATTATCTTGAAATATGATTATGACATCTGAATTTTAAGCAATTTTTTCCCCAATTTCTTATATGCACCTTATTCAATACTTTCTGTCTTTATTAGTATGTAAAATAAGATAATATAAAAATATTTCAATTTTTTTTATTTAAATTATATATGAAAGTTATTTATTTTGAGATAAAATAAAAATTTAAAAAAATATTGAGAACGGAGTGAATATGTGTTTGGTTTCAAAATGTATAAAATAAAATAAACCACTTGAACATGAACGTCCGAATCCATGTGCTTAGAAACAACTTCAAATTCATAACTAATCATAATTGATTCTATATTTAATAATTACATATTTTATCTTTGTTGGATGAATGGAAATAGTCCATAAAAATTAAAATACCACTTCTTTCGTTTCTCAATAAATATATATATTTTTAAATTATTAATTCAAAAAAATAAAATAAAATAAAATATTTTAATATAATTTAATCTAATTAGATATAGAAACCATCTATTTTTTAAATAAAATAAATAATTTAAAAACCATACAAATCTGAAATGAAAGTAAATAAATCAGTAAATAGCTAAAGCCCAAAGTTCAAAAACCCTATACTTTTGACTAAGCTTTCAAAACCATGTCTAGCTTTGCTAGCTAGTTGTTTTATTTTAGTACTACTCTACTCACTAGTCACTAGTAAATATATCATTCACCTTTTTTTTTTTTCGAGAAAGATATCATTCACCTTGAAACAAAAAAATTAAAAACATTCATATCTTCTTCTTCTTAAAAATTCTGAGGCAGAGTCTCTGAACTCAAATTATCATGTCTTGCACAACAACACTCCACTATCTCTCCATCTCCAAAGCTTTTCAACTTCAACAATTCCTGGTCTCCATTTCTCAAAGTTTCAATTTTTAACATCCTTTCCTTCTTCTTCAACTTCACCATCATCATCGTTAAAGAAGAGCTCAAATTTGCAGCTTCTTTGTAGGACCCACTTACTCATATCACCGTAGCTTTAATGGGTCGTCTGTTGTTTTCAAGTGTCGTCCAGTGTTACGCCGCCCAGAAACAGGACTCCGCCGTCTCCGGTAATGGTGTCTGCTGGTGAGAAACTTTTAGTTACTGAAATGTTTCAAGTGTTTGTATTTTTGATTACACTTTCTGTTAGTTATTTCATATGGTTTTGAGATTTCTCTTATCGGTTTTCGAGCAGCTTGAACTTGGTAGGTAGAGAGAAACTTTAAGTTGTACTGAGTAATATTTGCCATGTGAAATTGGGATTCTAGTATGTAAAAGTTGTATAATTTACTGTTTCCGGGTTTTCGTTATGATCGTATCAATCTGTATTCAGCTGGTCTTTTTGTGCTATTATGTTGAATGAGTTATTTATCCAAAATGGATTATTTATTCAGCTAATCTGTGATTATTCATTGGAAATTCAGCAGAAGAAAGAGTAATTGTGCTAGTTATCGGTGGAGGAGGAAGGGAGCATGCACTTTGCTATGCCTTGCAACGATCACCATCCTGTGATGCTGTATTCTGTGCGCCTGGAAATCCTGGGATAGCTAACTCTGGCAATGCCACATGTATTTCAGACCTCGACATCTCTAATAGCTTGGCTGTGACCGAATTTTGCCGTAAATGGGGAGTAGGTCTAGTTGTTGTGGGTCCAGAGGCTCCTCTTGTTTCAGGACTGGTCAACGACCTGACGGAAGCTGGAATTCCTGCTTTTGGACCTACTTCTCAAGCTGCTGCTCTTGAAGGTTCCAAGAGCTTCATGAAGGATTTGTGTGACAAATATGGGATTCCTACTGCTAAGGTTTGTGCTTTCTGTCGTAACCTGACTTTTTTGAGATATTCAGTTGGTTTAAAGGATAATATGTCCAATTCATCCTGTGTTTTATCAACTTAGCAAGATTGAAGTTCATTGACTCAGGACATATTCTTGCATAATTAAAACTAAAGGATTAGTTTTTCTCGTTGTTAAATCAATGCCCATGCTCATTTGTTTTGACTTTTGTGTATCATGTTGCAGTATGAAACATTTACTGATCCATCAGCAGCAAAACTATATATTAAAGAGCAAGGGGCACCGATAGTTGTAAAAGCGGATGGATTGGCAGCTGGGAAAGGAGTTATCGTTGCTATGACAGTAAATGAGGCATATGACGCTGTCGATACAATGCTTGTGGACGGAGCGTTTGGTTCCGCGGGATGTCGCGTCATAGTTGAGGAGTTTCTAGAAGGTGAAGAAGCTTCCTTTTTCGCCCTGGTAGACGGTGAGACGGCCATTCCCTTGGAATCTGCCCAAGACCATAAACGAGTCGGCGACGGCGATACTGGACCGAACACGGGTGGGATGGGAGCATATTCTCCTGCTCCGGTCTTAACGAAAGAACTCGAGTCTGTAGTCATGAACTCCATAATTCTTCCTACGGTGAAAGGGATGTCTGAAGAAGGATGCAAGTTTGTTGGAGTTTTGTATGCTGGGCTCATGATTGAGAAAAAGTCAGGCTTACCGAAGCTGATCGAATACAATGTTCGATTTGGAGATCCAGAATGTCAGGTTAGTGGACCGGTGTTAACAAATTTTCACCAATGAGGAATGAACGTGCATGTATTTCTAAAAATAGTTTGGTTTTTGTGTTTTTGTGTCACATGTGATTAATCTCATGATCTGTGTTTCGATGGCTACATCCCGTATTCATAGTTCTGTGAGCTCTCTGACATTAAATTTTAGCTTTTGTTTTGGTGTTTTTACGAGATGTATGAATAATTTGAAATATTAATTATCTCTTTTATTCAGGTCTTGATGGTTAGGTTGGAGTCAGATCTTGCTCAAGTTCTTTTGGCAGCATGTAGAGGGCAGTTAAGTGGAGTGTCGTTAAACTGGTCCTCGGGATCAGCCATGGTAGTGGTGATGGCAAGTAAAGGCTACCCTTCATCATACGAGAAAGGCACAGTAATCGAAAACCTCGACGACGCACAACTCGTGGCTCCATCCGTTCAGATATTCCATGCCGGAACTTCTCTCGACGAAGATGGTAACTACATTGCGGTTGGCGGACGTGTTCTCGGAATAACTGCGAAAGGGAAAGATCTCGAAGAAGCTCGCGATAGAGCTTATCAGGCTGTCGAGGAGATTAAATGGCCAGGGAGGATTCTACCGGAAAGATATTGGATGGCGTGCACTTCCGGTGAAGCAGTTTTCTTAGTCCTAGTAGTATTGTGAACACTTGTACTTGTTGTGGTCTATTTCCTTGTTCTGGATGGATCCAGGTATGTAGAGCTAGAAAATCCTCGAATTTTGCTACTCACTAAGAATATACCTAATAAATACGGAGTATCGATTAGTCAACTGTGCAATGTTTAAGGTTCTTGTTATTTTTGGATTTCTCACTTCATACCTTATAGACTCTGGTGCCTGGAGTTGTTGGACAGTACACTGATTAGTCTCCGTCTCAGCAAAACGATTATTATTTTGTTCCAAAATCTCCGACATCGGACCTTGTTGAAGTTATTTTCAAGATAAGGACTCATTTCAAGCGTTTTAACAAAAAAAAGGATCATCATCGCATGTTTGCTATAAATACAAGGACTGTGTATTACCTATATTCCTTTTCGTGGTTTACATTTTGTTAGGGATAAGCTCAATTATGGGTTCAACACTCTTGATGATGCTAGTCTATTGGTAACGTTCAACACGCTGGTAAGTGGAATGTGCTAAAAGGGTGATGTATCTGAAGCTATTACAGCGTACGTTACGATATGGTCGAGAGGGGCCATCAACCTCATTTACTTACATACAACGTAATCGCAAATGGTTTTTGCGAAACAGGCAATGTTGAGAAGGCTTATCAATTGTTCAGGAGGATGGTTTGCAAACCTGGTTTAAGGACTATGGTACAACCTGCAGCCAAGGCAGGGCTAACTTTCATGAAGAACATATTGATCGGAAAGTTCCACGGGATTATGAGACCGACAATGCCTATAGAGGCTCGCGCAGCGTATAGCCGTGAAGTGGTCCCAACATTTTCAACAGTTCCCCATGAATTTTGTCGGCTGCCCCAGCGTAGCGACGCATAACGTGTTCCGATACAAGAACGTCTACAATCTTGCCGATGTGTAATAACTTTCCGGCGTTAATGGACAACCAAAGGTCCGGATATTAATCAGACCCACTCCCCATTCGTGCACTAGTCAGACCAAAGACTCAGTTCAATCTCTACTTTTGGTCCTTGACTTTGGATGAAGTGTTCACCGATGCGTGAAAGTTTCACGGATATTAGGCCGTCAATTTTACATTTTGTCTGGCTCATATTTTTCCAATTTCTGAATTTCAATTCATTCTATAATTGATAATCAAATGAATGTACTGCCAAAAAAAAAAAAAAGATTATGTAGCTCATGATGATGATGAATTGCATTTTATTGCAAAGAAACGATTATAAAGAACCAATTACCAACAATATTTCAACTCGAAAAGGCAATCGAAATGCATTTTCTTCTTGACACCAACACAAAAAAATTTACCCGCCTTGAGAAAGTATGGACTCTATTTCTACAATAGATGTATGAGAGGATAATGGCTTATTAGTAGAAGTCTCGTTGCTAACGTAAGGAGCAGCATCGACTGATAATAAATCCGGCAGAAGAGTGACGTCTCCTTCAAGGTATCGCACGACTTGGCGAATACTAGGTCTAATTAGTGGCTTTCCGTGAGAGCAAAGCAACCCAAGTTTCAATACTAATTCCACTTCTTCTTTTACATAATTTGTGTCCAAATTCAAATCCTTTGCCACTAAAATCTAACCTCTTTGCCAACAACAAAACAGCCAATTGACCAAATTACGATGAGCCATTCGTAGGTCTATAGGCCTTCTTCCACATTCACAAGCAACCTCAAGCAAGAAACGCCAAATGCAATCAGGTCGGTTTGCTGAGGGAATATTTACCCTGGCGTTCCGGCAACATCCGTTATTATAGAGTCAAGCTTCGCCTTCACACCGGCAATAGCCAAGAATTGGACTAAATTCCGATGACGAAGATGGCCAGTGCTTATGATTTCTGCTATGAATTTTTGCATGCCTTGTTTTATTCGTGAGAGATTTTCACTTCAACCTTGGATGTTGGTAATACGTCTTTATAGACCTTTCCAAAACCACCTTTACCCAATAACTCCTTGTCGTTGAATCCCTTTGTGCTATTGTAAAGATCTTTGTATTTGAATCTATGAGGTCCATACTCAATTTCCCATTCTTCAAGTATTTCTGCAAATTTCCTTTTCCTTCTCATGACATACCAATTAAGCAAAATTGCTAATACGGCTAGACTTAAAACAGTTATCGGCACAACAAAGGAAACAACATTAGACCAATTTTTACCTCGTGACCTGGAAACCAGGGGAGTTTAAAGAGATCAAGTGATGGAGCCTTCAAGCTATTCGTGCAAAAAGATGAGCTTCCAAGAGAGTGGCAGTTGAGGGTGAGAAGCCAACATACATTGCATCATTGATAATGAGGGAAATATCATATGCCAAACACAAAAGATTAGCAAAAAAGAGCCATTAACTAAAACTAAATGAAATTGCCTTTTCAGTAATCTATTTTGAGATTTCCTTTTCACTTTGACGCTAATGAAATTGCAAGCTCAGTCCAAATAAAGTAATTCGGGGTTTTTACCATTAGTTTGGCCTTTTTGCTTAGTCATTCATGTTACAGGATTAAATATGGCAAATGGATTAGCAAAACAGAACCATTGACTAAAACTAAATATCAGTGCTAGAAACATGAGGATGCTCGTGAAAAGAAACCTGATCAAATGAATGACAGACACCAAAAACAGGTTTAAGATGCCAAGTACCCGAATCTGCTTAAACATTCAATAAGATAAAAATTATTCTCAAGAGACCATCGATAAAGGTCAATCAAGAACTATTTCTTCTTTACCAAACCCAACGCAGAATGGACTGTCAAAAGAAACAATAGAATGAAGTAAGTAGTATAAAAAGTCAGAGGTAGCATCAAAATTAGCTAACCATTTCATACTTTAAAAAAATGAGTAAAGATTTCTTCAAGAGAATATATTAAATGTACCTGCTTGTTTGCTCTTTTCATCTAAACCCCCGATCAGATAACAGATTCACTATCATATTTGCCATGTTATAATCTGCAGAAAACTTCCCTATCGCATGCTTCTCGAAGAAATTCCATGCCCTTCACTATATCATTATTCGTAACACAACCCCTTATAAGTATGTTATAACAGCAACTATTTGCAGAGCAACCGTTATCTTCCATCCCTCTAAATAAATTGCATGCTTCATTTAGTAGTCCTTCCTTACATAGTCCTTGTATCATAATGGAATATGAATGCACATCGAGATGTAGTCCTTTGGATTTGAGGCTAAGAAACATATCTCTTGCAGCTTTCACCTGACCAGATTTGCACAAACCATCCATGATAATACTAAAGCATTCAATCAAAGGGGATAAACCATTGTCTTGCATTAATTTGCAAACAAGTCCAGTGCCTCATCAAGATTCCCATTCTTTACAAGACCATTCAACAAAGTTACACAAGTGACCATATTTGGAGGTTGACCAGAAGGCAGACATCTTGTTGAAAAGTTGTTTTGCTTCAATAACCTTCCTTGTTTGAAACAAGCCACCCAAAAGAGTGTTGAAAGTAACCGCATTCGGACACAACCTTGTCTGAGACATTTCATCAAAAAGTTTCATTGCTTCATCTATCATATTAGATTTGCAATACCCCTTTATCAAGATGTTATAAGTTCTAATATCAGGAGAACTATCACGTGAAACCATCGAACGGAACAACTTTTGGGCTTCCTTTATTTGACCAAGTAAGCAATGCCCATCGATCAATGTAACTAACAGTTACAGTATCGGGCCTTTGACCTTGATAGATCATCATTTCGACAATTGCCTCGGCCTCTAACACTAGCCCTTCTTTACAGTGTGCATCGACCATTATGGTAAATGAGCGGGTGTTTGGCTGTATATTTTGAGCCAAGCATCTCATTCCATATCCGTTTAACTTCTTTCCATGCACCTAATTTACACATTCCATCAATTAATGAGCTATACATAACTGACCGTAGGTTTAATGCCATTTCTCTTCATTTCATCAAAGAGATCAAATGCTTCCACCACTTGCTTATTCTTACACAGACTATCAATAACGGTGCTATATACCACTACATTAGGCTCAATACCTCCTTCAAACATCTTCCGTAACAATTGAATAGCCTTCTCCACATCTCCCGTTATGCACAAACCATTTACGATTACGCTGTATGTAATTAAATCGGGTTTACAACCACTCTTTACCATATCATCGAACAATGTAATAGCTTCAGAAATTTCACCCTTTTGCACATTCCATTTATCAACGTGCTGAATGTTATAACATTATGATCAAAACCTCGTTTAGATGTCTCTCGAAACAATTTAATAGCCACTTCAATATTTCCTACTCGACACAAACCATTAATCATTGTGCTGTACATAATTAAGTTGGGCTCATAACCTTCCTTGACCATGTCATCAAAAAATTTTGCAGCATCGGTAACTTTTCCCTCTGAGCACATACCATTAATCATTGTATTAAAGGTGATGACAGAAGGTTGAAGACCAAGTTTGAGAATTTTTCCAAAGATGGCCAAACCAGAACTGAGCTAACCCAGGCGACAGACACAGTTGATTAAGATGTTAAACATGAAGATATCAGGTTTGATGCCAGACATAGTAATCTGCCGATACAGAGAAACAGCAGAGCTATGATGTTTCATTCTAGCAATTTCTCCCAATAATTTATTGAATTGGACAATGTGCGGAGGAGGATGCATAGAAATCATAGTTTCAAACAAGGAAAGAGCATCCTCAACAGTGTTAAACCCGTAATTGACCTTATCCCTAACAAAATCTCGGCTAGCCACACTTGCAGGATTATAATGGGAGCGAGAGGGAGAGTAAGATCTTACATAATATGGATGATCAAACCGAGTCGAAAGAAGAAGAAGACGATAACCATTTCTCCATGGCGCCATCATTATCATCTTCTCGTTTTGAGCTTCCGATTGAATTAAAATGTTTGGTTTTGCCAAAGCAGAAAGATGGAGGAGAGGACATCATGTTACTTTATTTAAGACGGAGGGAGTAACTTGGGACACACGTGACATGCGTCTCCAGTTTGAAAAATCAACTATTAAGACGGAGGGAGTAACAATTTAAATGCTTTGATATTTGTCTAAATGTTAGAAGTGGATAACAGGTCTTTGTTGATAAACAACAAGCTAAGTTATTTGTTCTCTGACATTGTAATAGTTCTTTCTTTCAACTGGATAACAGGTTATTAATTATTGATGATACAGGGGACAATGGTGGTGGTCAGGATATTAAGGCTTCCGGGTGAATGAAGTAATCGTGCATTAATCGGACCAACGACTCAGTTCAATCTCTACTTTTGGTTGTCGACTTTGGATGAAGTGTTCGCTGATGCGTTTCATCGCTGTTAGGCCGTCAATTTTACATTTTATCGAATTTGTAATCATTCAATACTTAATAATCAAATGAATGTAGTGCAAATAAAAGATTAAGTAGCTCATGATAATGATGAATTGCAGTTTATTGCTAAGAAACGATTATAACGAACCAATTAGCAACAATATTTTTTAAGTTTGAACACTAAATCTACTTCGAACCCGTTGCCACTAAAATCTCACCTCTTTGCCAAAACGAACAAAAATTGGACTATAGGCCTTGTTCCACAAGCAACCTAAAGCAAGAATTGCAAAATGCAAACGGATCGGTTTGCTTGGGAATATTTTCCCTGGGGTTCCGGCAACATGGGTTGATATCGAGTCAAGCTCGCCTTCACGCCGCCAATTTAGCCGATAATTGGACTAGATTCCGATGAGCGAAGATGGCCAATGTTTATGATTTCTGCTATGAATTTTTGCATGCCTTGTTACTATGGCTAGACTTGAAACAGTTATCGGCACAACAAGGATAACAACGTTAGACCACTTTTTACCTCGTGACCTGGAAGCCACTGGGAGTTTAGAGAGATCAAGTGATGGAGCCTTCAAGCTATAGTGCTAAAGATGAGCTTCCAAGAGAGTGGAAGTTGAGGATGAGAAGCCAACATACATTTCATCAATAATAATGAGGGAAAGATCATATGCCAAAGACAAAAGATTAACTAAAACTAAATGAAATTGCCTTTTCACCTAAATAAATTACAAGCTCTGTCCAAATAAAGTAATTCGGGGTCTTTACGATTAAGTTTGGCCCTTTGCTTTGTCATTCAAGTTCCAGGATTAAATATGGCAAATAGATTAGCAAAATAGAGTTGCATGTGTTACTGAAATATCAGTGCCAGAAACATGAACAAGGTTCCCAATTCTTCCCTTACTCAGCAGCACAGAGTTTCTTCGTCATTTATGTTCCAGGATTAACTATGACTACAATGAAATATCAGTGCCAGAAACATGAAGATGAAATGAAACGCCATTATATTTACCCTGGGTTCTATAGGCCTTCTTCCACAAGCAACCTCAAGCAAGAAACCTAAATGCAAACAGATCGGTTTACTCTGGGAATATTTACCCTGGGCTGACGCTTTACTAATAGTCAGAACAAAAGGGGCACACATTGTTCATAATCCTCCATGATTTCCAGCGTTGCTAGAAATTATCTTGATAAACTAGTAATCATAAATCCAACACCAAGTATCTTTTAATGAAGTTGATGAAAACAAAAAAAAAATGATTGATTCGACAAAGAAACATAAGATTCAACCACGAAAAGATACCCATAAATCGATGCTGGAATCATCAAAGCCTTCAGAAAACCTTCTGTCAGATTGAGTTTGAACTAAGTTGACTATTCCGCCCGTGTGATGACTGATTTAACCTGGTTTTGCAGTAAGGATGGTCAATTGAGCACTATTTCTACTTTACCAAACCCAAAGCTGAATGGACTGTCAAAACAAACAATAGGATATTGTAAATAAAGGAGTAACACAAAAACAAAGGGAAAATGCAACTAAGTATAAAGAAGTCAACTAAAACAAACAATAGGATATTGTGAATAAAGAGGCACCATCAAATTTCATATTTTTCAAATTTCACACCGGAGTCATCAGGGACAGGACAACTTCGGGACTGACAAATCCAGTAACCACTCGATCGAGAAAATTGATGGTGTATGTGTTGACTTTCGAGTTTTTAAGACGTTGGATCAACAGAACAGTTTCAATTTTAGCACTTCCATTCCATGCATATAGTGTAATCTATGAACCAACCAACCTCTTTCCGATCTTAGTTGTTCTTTAGAACCTTAGATGTGATTCCTGATCCATAAACTGGTTGGTTCTAAATTTTTGGGAGTTGCTGGGCGTTCTCGACAGTCGGTGCTGTGGAAGGTATTCATCACCATATCGTTACAGGTGATCTGATCTCGTTGTCAGAGCAGGAGTAGGTAGATTGTGATACTTCATATAACCATAGATGCCAATGGAGGTCTCATGGACTATGCCTAACAGTTTATCATCAAGAATGGTGGTATTAATACTGAAGAGGACTATCCTTACAGAGCTTCTGATAACACTTGTGATACAAACAGGGTATGCATTTACTATTATATAAGCTCTCTCTTATATTATTTTCTTTTTCCTAAAGACAAAATTTCAAGTTTGTTTGATGAACAGAAGGTTTGCTTATCCTAATCTCTTTTTTATCAATAGATTAGTAATATGTTTTAGGTATTTTTAACACAGAAAATCTAATATGTATATAGTCGGAGGGCACATATAATGTCATAGACCTCGATAAGATTCAATGTTCCTAGAAAAATATTCCAACAGCAACTAGTAGCTTACCTTCAAATGAAGTCCATGAAAAAAAAAATGATTCATTCCACAGCAGCATAAAAAACACAATCACACCTGAAAAGACAGGCATATGTCGATGCTAAAATCATAAAAGCTTTCAGAAAACCTCATGTCATCTTCAGTTTCAATTAAGTTGACTATTTCGTCAGTATGACGTCGAATGAATGGCACTCGGGCAGCAAGGTTGGCCAACTATGCACTATTGCTTCTTTACCAAACCCAGAGCAGAATGGACTGTCAAAACAAACAATAGGACAATGCAACTAAGTATAAGAACTCAGCGATAGCATCAAAATTAGCAAACAGTTTCATATTTCTCAAAAATAAATAAAGATTTCTACGAGAGTTCATTATAAACATACCTGCTAGCTTGCTCTTTTCATCTAGACCGTGATCAGATAACAGATTCACTATCATATTTGCCGTGTTATAATCTGCAGAAAACCCCCTGTCACATGCTTCTCGAAGAAGTTCCATTGCCTTCACAATATTATTATTTGTAACACAACCCCTGATAATTATATTATAACAGCAACTATTTGCCGAACAACCAGTATCCTCCATTTCTCTAAATAAATTACACGCTTCATCCAAATGTCTTTCCTTAAGTAGCCCTTGTATCATAATAGAATATGTATACACACTGGGATATAGCCCTTTGGATTTGAGACTAAGAAACAAATCCTTCGCAGCTTTGAGGTTACCAGATTTGCACAAACCATTCATGATGATATTAAAGCATTCAATATCAAGAGATAAACAATTGTCTTGCATTAATTTAAACAAATCTAGAGCCTCATCAAGAAGCCCATTGACTACCAAACCATCCAACAAAGTCCCGCAAGTGATCATATCTGGAAGTTGACCCGAAGCAGACATCTTGCTGAAAAGTTGTTTTGCTTCCACAACTTTCCCAGCTTGAAACAAGCCACCCAATAGAGTGTTGAAAGTAACAACATCTGGAAACAACCTTATTTGAGACATTTCGTCATAAAGTCTCATTGCTTCATCTATCATTTTAGATTTGCAATACCCATTTATCAAGATGCTATAAGTTCTAACATCAGGAGAATACGCCTTGTGAATCCATACGAGCGGAACAGCTTTTGGGCTTCCTGCATTTGACCACGTAAGCAATGGCCATCGATCAATGCATTAAAAGTTACAGTATCGGGCCTTTGACCTTGATCGATCATCATTTCGACAATTGCCTCGGCCTCTGACACAAGCCCTTCTTTACAGTGTGCATCGACCAGAATGTTAAATGAATAATGGTTCTGGCTTGATATTGTGAGCAACCATCTCACTCCATA